>CAHIKZ030000528.1:175000-267500 GCA_903632075.3 Acanthosepion pharaonis | reverse complement strand
TCAAATTACCTTTTACAATAAAAATACATATACTCTCTTAAAATGAAAACATTGAGCTCTCTGTGGATCAGATTTAATAATTAATATTACTAGGATCCATCCGGATTATATACCAACATATCGATTACCTGTACTATATATATATATATATATATATATATATATACATTTAATTTTTTTGGCCAAACACTATTTTAATTGTCGGTAACGTATATCTCATGATGTATACAATATTCAGACCGGTTAATGGAAATAAATAAATATACAGTTTAATAAATGAATAATAAAAAATAGTCCATCTCCTGAAATATGAGTATCCATTTAAAATAACGTTTAAACCAATAAATTAAAAATATGTCGGATTTAATCTATTTCCTAAAATATATATATGAAAAAAAAATAGTACAATCAATAGACAGTGTGTTATCTTTTTGTAATAAATGCACCATGAGAAATTATATCTGTGAAGCATGTACGGAATTCTGTCTTCGTTTTAATAACCATGAAAAAATAATTATAGAAAAAGTTGCTTACTTTATAGTCATCAAGTAATGTCTACATCGTAGAAAAAAATGGTTTTCTGAGTATCAGGCTGTCAATAGAGATGTCAACACATCATAAAACACACCAACCTTCGTGTTAATAATGTTTTCTGCAATAGGTTAAAAATATTTTCTGCGTTATTATAAACTGAAAATAATATTTATTGCAAATTAAATTAATTAAACTTTAACTTAGTTAATCTTCCCCAAAGGAAGTTTCAGAAAAGTATATTTTATTTTTGAAAGATTTTTAATAAAGTAAATAACGATGTGGTGCGATAATTGTAAATATGGCTAAAATCACACATTCCATACAATTTAAAATCTATTTGAAATACAGCAAATTATATTGTTTATTAGAAATATTTTAATGTATTAGCTTGAATTTAGTACATTTAAAAAAATTCATTTTAAACCTTAGGTAACGATTTCCTATCTATCTATCTATCTATCTATCTATCTATCTATCTATCTATATATATATATATATATATATATATATATATATATATATATAAGTGTTCGTGTGTCTTTGTGTACGTGTATATATATATGCATATGTACGTCTGTATCAGTATGCCCATATGAACTCGTGTGCACTTTTAAATTGCCAATATGAACAAAAATGCATATAAAATTCACAGTATTCTGAAAATGTCTTCTGTGTTAAAAATATTTTGGAGAAGTTTGTGTGTGATGGAAAGGAAGAAAATTCCCTTTGATGTTTTTTCTGACACGGAAATACTTTTCTTTTGAGCTCTTTAGAAATTTAGGTTTTCAAAGGCCTACCTACGCAGTTTCCAATAAAGAAGAAAAACATACAAAAAGTTTAAACCAATAACAATCAAATAAAAACAAAATGTCATTTTTAAAATTATCGGTTATTGTCATTGCAACTATTATTATCATAATAATATTTAATAATTTGATTCGAAATTATACTAACAATGGGAAAAAAGAAAAGAAAAATGAACTATTTACCACAAATTTTCTTTAGAAAATCAATGTTAAATTTCTCCTTTGAACCATATAAAAATAATATTTTAAAGAGGGAGTATATTAACATTAGATATACAGATGCCACTGTCTTAATGGTAGATGTTGAAAGAAAATTACAGGAACACCTTGACATAGTATTAAAGAAAGGCAAGAGGAAAGGACTAACAACCAATTGTTAGAAGGAAAATGTTGCGATTGTCTGTATTTCTGAGATGAGGTATTGTAATTATTTACACAATTTACATTGTACGGGCTATTGTTTTCATCTTTGTTGTCTGGGCTTCAGGATCTGTCTATACTTGTCATGCCCTGCCTCTTCCGGGTGTCCCAGTTATCTCCCTTTAATTAAATCTTCTTAGTTTTTGTTCAGCACTGCAGTAGCCAAGTATTGGACTTAAAAATCTTTATTTGGTCAAGTCACTGGATCCAACTAACGCTTTTAGCCACTTAGGCATGGCACGTGGAACTAGGACAATGTACCACAGTGGACGAAATAATGAGTTCAGGTCGAAATTCCAATCACCTGAAGAAGGCCATAGCGTACAACGGTCGAAGCGTCGTGAATATCGCAACAAAGATGAGGACAAGAGTCCAACTCATGTTTGAATGCGGAAAGCAGATGAAAATGTTATTTCTTTCTACTTCATTGACCTCTGTTCTATCTCCAATTTTATCCACTGAATAACATTTTTCAGCGTCAAGCATCTGGGTAAACATAACAAATTTATCACAGACCGTGAAGTACCAAACTTTTAGTAACTATTAAGAATGTAATAATTAGAAGAGAAATTAGGACGCCAACAGTATTTCAGCTTTATAGCGTCCTGGGTAAGACGATAAACTACATCCAGCAGCAAGGATTCTGATCAGGAGGTTTTGGGGAACGTGGAACCACCTCTTAATTGCTGGTGTTTCCAGGTCCACCTTGACACGAGGTGGTAGCACCTGTTAGGGTCTCAGCTATGGGCTAATAGTTAACCCCTAAACAGGGGTCAAAACACTATGAAAGTGTAAAAATAGTTTTTAATATAAAAAATTATTACCAGCAATACATTTTAAAAAAAAAAAAAGATATTACCAGCTATACTTTCTTTCTGTTTGTTTGTTTTGTTGTTTTTTTGTTTGTTTGGGGGGGGTATTATTTCTCTCTCATTCCCTTTCTCTCTCATATGGGCAAGACGATAAACTACATTCGGCAGCAAGGCCTCTGATCAGGAGGGTTTGAGGAGCGTGGAACTACCTCTTAATTGCTGGTGTTCTCAGGTCCACCATGACCCGAGTTGATAGCACCTGCCAGGGATCCAACTATGGGCAAATATTTCCTCCCCCCGCCCAATAAAAAGGAAATTATGAAAGTATAAAAGTAGGCTTTAATACCAGCAATACTTTTTTTAGAAAAACTTTTACCAGCAATACATTTCTGAAAAAGAAACATTACTAGCAATACATTTTTGAAAAAAAATATTACTAACGTTACATTTTTGAAAAAAATATTAACAGCAATAAAAATCTTGTCGGCATTAAATAACCCACTGAGGTTGATATGCCGTAAAATGAAAACAAAACAAACAAGCAACTTGATATCTTGATTTTTCAGTTGTTGGCGCGTTATTCTATTTGCGTGACAATATTTGACACCATTAAATAACATAAGTGTGATTACTTAATCAAACGAAGATACGAATCCTTTGCTGACAAAAGCGTAATATACAGTAGTATAATTCTTTAAAGTTTATTGATGCTGTTTTGTAACCAGTAGTTTAAGAAATAAAGGAGGTAGGAATGTGTTACTGTAACAGTTTCTTGATAATATCCCAAATGCGTAGAAAGCATTTATTCAAAACGTTAATTTAATTTTGAAACATTTCGCTTGTTTTATTTTCAAGGACTCAGAATCAAATGCAACTGCGGAGCTGACCCCAGACTTATAACCTCCGTTACCGACCGTCGATTTATAAGACGCAGGGTAGATTTTGGAGATATTTTATAGAAAAATATGCGTCTTATAAGCAGCCATATACAGCAATAAAGAAAAGGGATCGGTGGGGATATAAATTTGATGTTTCTGCGCATAAACCATTAATGGCAATATTCAAAAAAAATTTTATGATAGACATTAACATGTTAATATTATAATGTGATGTTTTGATAACAACTGAAAAGAAATAAAGATAATCAAAGGACGGTAAGTACTGTGGAACTGATTATTATGATGAGGATATAAGTAATGATATTGCGAAAATAGTAAAGGCTGACAGCTTGTATTCCTGTCTGCTAGGGTAGCTAGCCAATCAGGCTCATTTGTGTTTGTTCAACTCCCACAGAGCCCACATGTGGTTTATATTGCAACATGGCTGAGCGGAACTTAGTTCAAATTTCTGAGTGAGAGCGCGTTATCTGACTTGATCAACATTCTTGTTCAGGCAACTACACTCAAACCCTCGGCCTCAATTAATCCTAGCTCAACCGACGATGACTCCCACATAGTTCTGTCTATCAAAAGTCACTCACAAGGATTGAGTCAATCTGTGGTATCCTTTTTTAGGCACTTCCCAAGGGTCCTCCCAAGCCGATAACAAAGTATTAATAAAATGTCAATCGAGACAGATATGATTGTCAATTAAAGTGATAATTTCGCTTATGTATGGGAATTAGCATCCAATAATTATTTAGTAAAATATATAGGAAACAGTAATTGAACGTCAAAAAGGAGAAAGCAAAGGTGAGAAAGAAATGTAGGAAAAGAGAAGGAAGAAAGAAAGAAAGACAGAAAAAAAATAAAGATACAATAAAGTAAAGCAGAATAAAGGAAGAGAGCAAGAGAGATCGTTAAAAGACAGAAAAAAGCATGAAAAAAGAAAAGTGAAAAATAAAGCCTAAAAAGGAGAAGGAATAGGAAAAAGAGAGAAGATCAACAAGGAAGAAAAAAAAGAAAGAATTAAAAAAGGAATAGAGGGAAAGATGGCTAGAAAAATAGAAGTTATAAGAATAAGAAAGGGAATGAAAATAAGAAAAAAAATAAAAATGAGAGAGACAGAATGATTCATTGAAAAATAAAAAAGTACAAGGAATAAAAAAAGTGTGATGATCAACAAGAAAGGAAAAAAGGGAAGTATATAAAAGAAAGAAGAAGAAAGAAGGGTAGAAAAAGAGAAAGAATAAAAATAAGAAAAGGAATGAGAATTAGTAAAAATAAAGAGACAGAAATATTGATTAAAAAATGGAAAAGTTCAAGGAATAAGAAAAAGAGTGATGGTCAACAAGGATGGAAAAAGGGAAGTGTTAAAAAAGGAAGGGAGAGAAAAAAGGCTAGAAAAAGAGAAGCTAAAAGAATGAGAAAGAGAATGAAAATTAAAAAAAAAAAACGAGAAGATACTCTGATTGAAAAATAGAAAAGTTCAAAGAATAAAAAAGAGAGATAGTCAACAAGGAAGGAAAAGGGGAAGTATTAAAAAAAGGAAGAGACAGAAAGAAAGAAAAAGAGAAGAAAAAAAAACGAACGTTTGAAAGATAAACGGAAAGTGAATGAATAAGAGTGAAAAAGAGAGAAATTCCGGAAAAGAAAAGTTTTAAAAAGAGAAGACAGCTAGCCTGAAAAAAAAAAAAGAAAGAATGATTATTAAATAGAAGTGAAGGAAAAAATGCAAAAACATATCCTGGTTATAGGAATAAACAACGCACCCTAAATTCCAAGAAATATAAAAAAAAAAACATTCATAATGCTATAGCAAGCAAGAAACGAAATCACTTTATTAATTTACGCTGTCGTTAATCGATATTTGATTTAAGAAAAAAAGTGATACGTTACTTCCTCTCTTTCTCAACCTTTCAAATTTCTACATTGTAGAAATTTGATCAAAATCAATCAATTAGGCGCCAAGTGCGAAAAACAGCTTTCGATCATACACATAAAAATATATTCGTTCAAAAACACAGATAAATATAAAGTTCAGCCTTCTAAAAACACCTAGACATCCACCCTCACAAATACACGTAGAATACTATGCAAATGTCTTCGACAATTCTAAACTAATATAATTATTCGTGTTTGTTTTATGATATTTTTAAACCAATACGATGCTCAAGAGCTACTTATGGTAGAGACTTAGCGAATGACGTTATTGTAAAGAAGTAAGAAGTGCAAATTATGAATAGATGTAAAGATGTTAAGATCGGGGAGCATCCTTTCGGATGTTCTTTACACAAAGTAACAGTTCTTGGGAAGTAGTTGTTCTTTCTTCCTTATGAACGAAACTCAAGGAAAAGATGAATGAGCCGACCCTATGTACGTGCCAAGGCACGTTTAAGTTTAAATGTCTGAACAGTTAAAACTAGGATTTTACAAGCATGTATTCTCTATGGTGTCATCTTAGATCATTATAATAATTTATTTCACCAGAGCCCTTTTAAGGAAGGCTGGATCATCATTATGTATTCTCTATGGTGTCATCTTGGATCATTTTAGAATTTAACAGGTGAAATTATCTGTTTCCTTTCTTAGAAAGTATTTAGTCAAAACACAATCAAATAAATAAAATGAAATGTACACATTGCGGTAGATTTTTACAAAGAGCTTGCCACGCATTTATTCACTAATATGGTAGTGGTTCGAATTAAAAAAAAAGGGGGGCATGATTCGATAAAATGTTGCTGAGGATACAATCCAATTAACATTTGTGACAAATTACAAAGTTTTAGAGAATATGGTAACACAAAGAACGCTATGTATCGTTAGTTAAAATATTAGGTTACATAAAAAGAAAAGTCGGTTAGGAAAGTTTGACACTCACAAGACATATTGAAGACAACAGGGACGGAGAAAAGCCGCGAGTAACCTACATAACAAGTTTGTGTACAAGATTAGCAGAAAAGGGATTAGACGACACAGCACAAAAACAAAATTATTAAGGGCTACAAACGAAAGGAAATTATGGAGAGCCATGATTGTACGCGGCCTGAAGAGACGGAACAAATAGATGAAAAATAATTTAAAAAAAACAGTATCGCTTATTTCTATTTATGCATTGCTTATTCCTTGTTTTCAAGCTGTGATCAAAAAGCTAACGTGGTTTCTACATATAGGCCAGAAAAATGTTTTTCTTTAATTAACTAAGTAATTAGATTCTAAAAACAAAATTTATTCAAAAATAACATAATAGATCATATTGGGGATGTATAACAAAAGATCTATTTTTTTTTTTAATTTGCTTTTTGATGTTTAGTATCCATTTTTTTACCTTCATTAAATCAGCAACCAGTAAGTTGGGCAAGATATAAGAAAATGCTCTTAGTTATTGTACAACTGCCTGCCTAATGTTACACACACGTATATACAGATATTCAGTTTATATATATATATATATATATATATATATATATATATATATATATATATATATATATATATATATTATAAAAAAAAATGGTAATCCGTATAGATAGTTCAAGGAGGATGAAATCCTGAGAGGTCAATGTAAATCCAGAGCTAATAATTTAAAGAAAAGCAGACCACTTTAAGGTTTCATTATAATAATTTATTTCACCAGAGTCCTTTTAAGGGACGCTGGATCATCAGATAACACCTACAACAAATCTTTTTGAAAAAGTGTTATCTGATGATCAACAACCTTCCTTAAAAAGGGCTCTAGTGAAATAAATTATTATAATGAAAAAAAAGTGGTTTTTCTTTTATATATATATATATATATATATATATATATATATATATATATATATATATATATATATTGAGACCAGAAACTACCTACACAATAGACTCTTCCAGGCCTATATTAAGTAGGCGACATAACACTTTAGAGAGTGACACAGAGAGACAGTGAAAGTCTCGTACGACTACCCGTGTTAGACAGTAACATATAGTAATCTCCGCTTACACTATCTCTGTAACCTGTTGTTAATATATCTTTCTTACATCTAATCCGTGTTCCGTGTTTTCCTTCTGTGGTCCCAACTTTGGCCCCACATCATATATATATTATTATTATTATTATTATTATTATTAAATTGATAAAATTGGACATGTTAAACAAGAAGAAAAAATGTGATCGAAATGTTAATGTAGTTTCGATATGCAAGGTAGAAAATTATTTTTGCTTAAATATCTAAGTAATTATATTCTAAAAACCATAAATAAAATAGTTTATTTTAAAAAAAGATCATGAAAGATCATATTGGAGATATATATAAAAAGCGTCTAATTTTAAAATTTTATTTTTGATGTTGAATATGAAAAATGTTTACCTTCATTAAACCAAGAAACGGTAAGTTGGACAAGATATGAGTAATATGCTCGTAGATCTTATACAACCTCCTACCTAATGTTACATACACATACATATATTCAACTCTATGTATATTTTTATTAAACTGATAAAACTGGAAATGTTAAAACATGAAGAAAACTTTTAAAAAGGAGTTGGTTAACAAAAAAGATTACTGTAAAGTGGTGATATCGGGATATAACACGATTAACAAAAAAGAGAGATAAACCGGTTTATCGATCCTCTCTGATAAGTTCGTGGACGTATATGTGCAAAACGACTAAAAATGAAAATTCAAGAAAAACTGTTATATGTAAGAAAAATTAGCGCCTACCAACTATTTTTTTGTTTACAGAGAAATGGCTGATTGGACTTAATATAAAGGAAAATGTTTATTCCGTGGAACGCTTTATATATTACGATGGGCTGGTGAGAAATGCTGGGTTCGATAAATATCTTTCAAAACTGAGACAGCTGTTTGCACCATCTGGCTAGAATTTAGGAAGTAATTCTAATGACCATAGGTTCAGGATAACTTTTCTATATATTTTCTATATGGGAACTTAACCATAATAATAATGGACTATTCCTGACCTTATAAATACTGCGCCTCTCAAGAGGTATGAGTATGTTGTAAGACGAGGAGAGATAACTGAGAGTATATTGTAAGGACATTGGTATAGTGATACTTGTCGAGACAACATAGTTCACTCTAACCAAATCTGATAGTCATTACTAATACTTCTACTTCTTTGTATTATATTTCTGTTGTAATATATCTTTGTATTCCATATCTGTGTTCGTGTTATTCTTTCATTGGTTCTAACCTTGGACCATCACCGTGGTACAAGGAACTTGGACCATAACACTATATAAATCAGCATTTGTGACTTGCTTAGGTAAAAAATGTTTTTGTATGAACTTTTCCTCTTTCCTATCGATGAACAGGAATATATCCACGGCATTAGCACAATTCCAGATTCGTTCTCACCAGGAAGATAGATTATTATCAAAGCGGCCTTTGCTTATTTAATGCTACGATTGTATAAGAATACAAGGCTAAATTTATTGATTATAAACCTACGGAGTTAGTTAATATTGGCGTGTGATTGTGAAAAAATTTCCCAGCTTCTCTGAACGTGAATCTCTTTCTCGCGAAGATGTAAACAGCTATTTTACCCTCAGATGGACCCTTATATAGCCTGATGTCTCCCGGTTGTCATACTTGTGCACACCATAATTATAGCTAGGTCGAACATAGGTTTACATGTCGGAGGTAGTTACTGATATTCTATGAGACGCGAACCTGTATCGGGTGGCTAGGATACCACCTACCATGTCAAGTTTCTGACACTCTATCCGTCCCTGATGCTCTCTTGTTACGCAAATAACGATTTCTACTTTTGTATCAATTAGGGAGCGCTCAGTACAGATTGAGATCACCACAGATCAAATTCTCTTAAAACAACGGCCCCTTATTGACTTTAAATTTGATTCAAACCATCTGTTATATCCTGGCTTGAATCATACAATACACGAGGGCCTGGTAGGTTTTCACCAGAGTGCCACCACGCAACATATACAACAAAAGGTCAAATTAAAGTTTGTTTATCGTCAGTACCATGAAAAAATACCCAAGCACTTTCGACACTTCCTCTTTTGGGGACGTCTCAGGCGTCGCGCAAAGAATCAGCTTCCTCCCGATGGAGATGTAAAGCCTAGGAATATGGACCTCTCCCCACGGCCTTATATCCACTAACCTTTTGGAATCGATGAATAAGATTCTTTTCTTCATTCATTCCATTTATTGGAATCCTTTTGAAGAAGTTATTTCCGCGCACCCAACAATTTTCCAAAATTTAAATGCAACGTTAATCGCTATCTTTTGTCTTCCAGAATCCTGTTCCGTCATCCTGAAACCTGCATCTTTATTCTGTTTTCCTCGCTTCTCACTAAAGTTTTCTCGTTCATTTTCACTCCCTGTAACCCACTGCGTCTTAGTGGCATTATCACCTTGTTTGAGGTGGAATGATTAATAAAAAAAAAAAGAATATTCAATCGATTTTATTTTACGAATTCGCACTTAACTCGGTGAATATCGAGTTTAGTTCTGAGTCAAAAACAACAGATTCTCGTGGGAAAATGTCGAGAAAATTCTGAGCTAGTGTAATTGGTTCATAAACTGCCAAGAAAAAAGAAAAACTTTTTTGAAAAAATGTATTTGCTGACTGATAACTTTAACTGTAAAAGGTAATTAAACACACTTCTAATTCAGGACGTAGACTATCATAGCTCTCCACAACATCCTGTATTTTGTACCTATTAGTAAAGTTTTATCTTTTTGTTATCTCTCTTAATCCTTGATTTGGCAACGATTTACACATGGTTTACCCTATCCACAAGCCCTCTTTCCGTTACCAGCATAGTGATTCGCACCCACTACGTGATTCGCCCTCACTACGTGATTTTCTTTGTGAGGCCCCTTGGTCTGATATCTTTAAACAACCTAATGAAAATTGCGCCACTGAAGTTTCTTCTTGGGTCATGGGCGACATGGACACGTTCATCCCTAGGTGAAGACTAGGTGAAACGACAATCCTCTACGTGGTTTACAGCAGCATGCTTGGCCACCATATCAAATTGGAACCACTATTTCCGGTTATACCGGCGTAACGTCTCTCGTATCATCAGGTCCGTATTTTTTGATGCCTGTAAAAAAATGTAAACGTCTCTAAGAAGGAAGAAAGTCCATGTTTACTGAGTGAATGTGTCACCGCAAATCATCTAAAAACTCGCGATTACTCGCAGCTCTGTAATAGAGTATTAAATAAATGAAAGTTCTCTATTCTTCTCTTCAATCAATATGGAGTGTTATCATTCTATGCTGATAAATCTAAATGCTTTGCCTGTAAATTCTCTTCAAACTTTACCGAAATTCATCCGGAATATCTCTGCCTAACCTCCCTCCTAGAATTGAGTCTGTTGAGTGATATACTTACAACGCCTTCGATGGTCTCTGCTATCGTGTCTAATCTATATCCCCACAATGCATGTGGGGCCGATGATATCCCTGGAATAGTCACTGTGCTTCTGAACTGGCTCCTGTTCTCTCTAAATTTTATAATAAATGCTTCCCTATTTCCTGATATCATATCAGCTAGAAGTCATCATCTTTTCCAGTTTTTAAGAACTCTGGAGAGCCGTTTGACCCTTCTAACTATCGGCCTATTAGACTTCTACATCTTTTTGGGAAGTTCTTAGAGACCTTAATCAATGCTAAACTGGTTCATAATCTCTCATCCTATGGCCTTTTCTCACACAAGCAATATGACCTTCGTTTTTCCAGGTCAACTCTTTATGCACTGACGATATATGCGGAAAGAGTTTATCATGCTTGAGGTAAAAACGGTGAAGCCTGAACTTTGCATTGAATATTTCGAAGGCCTTTGGCAGGTTCTGGGATTCAGGTTTTCTCTAAAAGCTGAAAAGCTACCGTGGCTCCGAACAATTTTTTGAACTTGCCCAGTCTTTCTTATGAAATCGTGAAATGAGAGTTATCCTAAATGGCCACTCATCTAGATCCTTTTGTACTAAAGCAGGTGTCCCCAGGGCTCAATCCTTGGTCCTACTCTATTTTAAATTTTCGTTAATGACCTTCCTGATGACATCAGCTCTCAACTTGCTATCTACGCTGAAGACACAACAATTTATTTCTTCCTCGATATAAGGCTGATAAGGTCAAAATGGCTGCCGATGTCCAAAACGACATAAAGTCTGTAGGGACAAAAGATGGAGTGTTTATTTTGACGCCCCCAAAACTAAATTTCTCTCTATTAATCATCTGAGAGTCCGCTGGCAGCCTTCCATCAGCATGGCTGATGCTATCCTCCAGAAAAATTGCTTCGCTGCGCCTTCTCGGGCTCCCCTTTATCACCGATGTAATGCGGAAAGACTATGGTGAATCTATTGCTAGGTCAGCTGCTAAGTTCACTATGTCCGGGCAGACAATGTTTCTTACATAATCTTGCATATGTATAAGTCTACCATTCAAACATGATTAGAATATGTTGTCACATATGGTCCGTTGCCCCCACTATTTACCTTGAGCTCATTGATAAGGCATAAAGAAGAGTCTGCAATATTATTAGTCCCGATCTGGCAGATCACCTTCAGTTACCTTCCTTACACTTTAAGGTAGCCTCTAAAAGGTGTTTCTATAAATATTTTCATGGTAATTGTTAGAATGAACTCTTCGCTATGGTACCTAAACTTTATGAACTTAAGCGCAGTACTAGGATGACGTTGAGAGCTTATTAATTTACAGTTGAGCTGGGTAAATGTATCCATAATTTCTATGTTAAGAGTTTCTTCTCTTGCACTTCTTGCTTGTGTATCTCCCTTCCGGTTCCATGCTTTCCAGCCAACTTTACTCTGTAAAAATTTAAATGCAATGTCAATCGCTACCTACTGTCTACCTGATTACACTCTTCTCTTTCTGCTCACCATTAATGTTTCTGTTCCTAAATCGTCTACAGCCTGTAACCCCTTGTGTTTTAGTGACATTACTGCCTTGCGTGGGGTGATGCCAATTTTTAAAAAAAATGTACTTTAAGTTGATTATTTGTCGCCTTTCCTCCCTTGGCTTCAATATGTGTTGTGAGTGTCAAGTTTTTCAAGCCCTCATTCCTCAAACTGTAGCCTACGAATTCTCTATTTCAATCACCTCACTGTAAAGATTAAATATGACCGAAGAGTTCTATTTAAAATGTGCGTCTGGTTTTATAATGTGTAACTAACGTTCGGTGTGAAGCCAAAATTTCTTATAGCAATATTTATAATTTTTGACTAAATGATTTATTGCATTAGCGTTGACGAAGAATACGACTGCTAACGTATTTATTCTTAATAGAATAATTGTTTGAATATAGGTATCTTCAATATGGATTCCCTTTTTAGTAACCTCATCCCAGGAATGTCAATAAAGACTTGTGAAAGACAGGGAGGTAATTTCTGCCAACCAAATTTAAAATATCACATAGGTGTAAATAATGGCGTAAATTGTTTGAAACGTTGTCGAGTTATTCTGTTAAATTTTATTTAAATTTTCATTGGATTAAGAGCGACATCAAACAGGAGAGCTTTAAAATTAAATAACACAAATTCTTCAATTCAGTAGCTATATTTACAATGCAACGAATTCATGCTGAGTGTACTTTGTAATGTTTATGTACTGAAGTCATACATTACAGATACTCATAGACTAAAAGTAAAACGATATTTAATTTTGCAAAAGTATACTGACGTCAGCAATTATGTAACAATAGTTGTATTTACTATTTTCAGAATTGCCTTTAGTATAAATGAACGATTCATTTTTAAGTCTATTTTTATTGTATAATCTTTCAATATCTGTCTCTATTTCTGAGATGAGGTATTATGTACATTATTTACATTATTCGGACTATTTTCCTCATCTTTGTCGCCTCAAGGACACATGGCACAGTGGATAAAGGTGTTGGTTAGATCCAGTGACAGGAGCCAAAGAGTGTCAGTTTAATACCCGGTTAAGGCAGTGGAGAACTTTCAGAGGGAAAATTAACAGGAGATAACTGATACCTGACATCCATTAAACATGGCACGTGGAACTAGAACAGTCTACCCCAGTGAGCGAAATAAAGGGATCAGTTCGACATTGCAACCACCTGAAGAAGGCTGGAGCGTACAACGGTCGAAACGTTGTAATAAATATGGCGACAGAGATGAGGACAATAGTCCGAATAATGTAAATAAGGTATAATCTTTGTTTTTTTATGATCACAACGCTTCGGCCGATGCGCAAACGAATTAAGTTTAGGCTTCAAATGACCCACAAGGTGTTGATTCGCCATAGTACAATGAAATCATGCAAATAATCACCTGGGAAAAACCAGGTGGTGTAATGGTTAACGGCTAGGAATTGTTAAACGGAGACCTGAGTTCCAATACCACTTGGTTTCGTTATGTTCACGTACGTAACAATATCTTAGGGAAAGGTATGAATCCACCTCTTACTCTCCCATCTATGGGTTAATTAGTAATAATTGTATCGTTAAATCTATATAATTTCAAAACATTTCTTACAATATAAAAGTATTTTCTCGCTTTATATAACCTGCAGTGTTGATAAGCTGTACAAAACGACTGAATAATTCAATTAAATACTGATTAGCTACACAGACATGTCTTTTAGATTTATTTACATTAACTGGAATATAAATGTATGGAAACTACGATGGTCACAATGTGAGGGATCACGTTATACATTGATTGTAATATAGAATCCATCTCCCACTTTATATTCACATTATAATTTATGTTTATCAAATTCTTATACAGAGATCTGTAACTTCTCCTCCCCGAGCTATGGGTTAATTAGTAAGACCTGTATCACTAAATCATTATTATCTACTAAAAATTATTACTATCTAAGAATATTTTCTAACTTTAAATAACCTGCAAGTGTTGAGAAGCTGTCGAAAGTGAATCAATCAATCAGCCGTTTTACTCTCCGGCCTTCATCAGGTGCTTGACGATCCGGGTATCTTTCAGGGAATTTCGAACTAAAAATTACGGAGGTAGATTTTTCTAGTTCCGCTGACGTATCTAAGGGTAGCTCTTAGCTCTGGTCAGTTATTGCTCACCCTGTTTCTACTAAGTCGAAATACATATTACCCGGGGACTGAACTCTAAATTCACGAATCCACAAAGATATTGACACTGATCTTCATGTCTTATTTTCTCGCAGCTTGAGTTGAGTTGATCAGTATGTTCCTGCAGATGGATCCTATCGTTGTACATCATTGGTCAATGTCAGTAAGACCGAGGGTATGACTGTCAGCAAGAGACCAGAAACACTGGACATTAACATCAATGGGGCCCAGCTAAAGCAAACCAGTGAATTCAAATATATAGGCAGCATATTTACAGAAAACGGTAAACTAGACAGAGAAATCGAGACCAGATGTTAGAAAGCCAACGTAGTCAGTTACCAACTTGCTCCTCTTCTAAAACACCTTAGTATTTCCATGAGCACCAAGTCAAATCTCATCAACGCCATTTTCCTACCAACGCTGACGTACCAGTTCCAGACATGGCACCTAAAAAAAAAAAAAAACCTTAAGAGGAAACTGATCACTTGAGATAAAATGCCTGAGAAAAGCAGTGAACAAGAACAGGCCAGACAAAATCAGGCAATGAGAAATATGGTAGGAGCAATACCAATCATACAACACATCGAACGATAGAAGATCAAGTGGTTCGGACACCACACTCGTATGTCTATCAACCAACCAGCCCTACGAACATACACCCTCAGATACTCTGGCTGGAGAGCAAGAGGCAGACCAAGAAGACGCTGGAGCGACTCAGTAGCAGTCAGTAGAGCCCACGAGATATCTCTCCCCAGGCCACTCGTCTTGCAGATGACAGACGACTGTGTCTACCCTCGACCCCTAACAGCATAAACGGAAGGAAAAACTAGACTAAACTAAACTAGGATATTGGCATGTGGGACAATCCTGGGTGGAGATCTTGGTTTTGCTCGTAATCCTGGGTGGAGATCTTGGTTTTGCTCGTAACTGCCCCTGCGGCTGATGCTTGTCTCGCTTGTCTGAACGAATCAAGGATTCTTGGTTTTTAATGAAAATATTTAGTGAAACATCTGGAGTTTGCAATACATATTTCAAATGCAAAATGACCAGTATAATCAAAAAATCAAAACAATACCTGGATATATAACTAATATATTAGAAAGCATCTAAATTTGAACAAAGATACCTAACTATATTCGTATTCTAACTAAATTTCGGCCGTTTTGCTCTTCGGACTTTTTCAGATGTCTGTCGATCCGTTTAACCATCAAGCAATTTCAATTGTTCGATTGTTCCCGTCCAAATGGCCATTTCTACGGATACCTCGATCTGTTCTTACTAAAATACTGTTTTCTTAACCCTTTGAACCATGATCACCGCTTTACCGGTGGTAGAGAAAAATAACTTAATACGTTGCTACCGGTTGAATAGTGGGTAAACACTTGTAACTATATTTATATCTACCATGAAACTACACTGCGTGCCAAATTATTATCGAGGTAACTTTTTTCTAATATTTCAAAAACCGTCCAATCAATTCACACAAACTGCGCAATCACTGAAACTTTAGTACTGATCTGCGCAATGTAAACAAACCGGCACCATATTTGTTATCAGCACGGTGATTTGACCGTGCCAAATTATTAGAAAGGTTTAGTAAAATTCCCAAAATTGAGCAAACAAAACGTTTATTAATATTGCACGTGAATGTTTATGATCAAAAGAAGCTAATAAATAAGATAATCAAACAAATAATAACAGATACAAACAAAGGCACAGTTTTAAACAAATTAATAGGGATTAATGCTTTCCCAGTTTTGAAATTACTTGAAAAAGTCTACGATCCATAGAATTTGTTAATTGTAGGATATCATCAGCTGCAATGCAGCGAGATATGCCAAGAATCGCTTCCCACAACTCAGCGTTGCCCCTGAATTGTCGTCCGTTAGCGTACAGTCTTCGCTTCATGATGCTCCAAAGGTTTTCGATTGGTGAATTTGCTGGCCACTTCATTTTCCTAACTGTTTCACATATTCAGTAATCTTGTGATCAGCATGTGAGGGAGCATTAACTTGCAATAAAAACAATGTCCCTTCTGAAATCAACTCTTTGCCTTTTCATCCACGGATCAAGATGCTGCTTCATAAACGCTATGTATGCATCATCAGTCAATTTGACGCCATCTGGTACTCTCCATGGGCCCACTAATGTTTTTCAAATAATACCACCCTAGATCATTATGCCTCCACCGCCTTGTTGGCGTCTCAACCACTGATGGCGATTCTGTCCGTTCATTACCAAGCCTTTGCACCATCTATCTGTCCCATCAAGTGTTGCTCGAGTTTCGACTGTGAACAAAACTTTAGAGAAGTCAATCTTCATATTGTCCTCGGCCCATTTCAATCGATTTTGAATGTGATTTCTCGTCAACGTAGGCATCGATACAGGTTTGACTGTTGTTGCTATTTCCCTCAGATACCGACACCGAGTACTTTTAGACACAGTAGGATCCCCAATGTGACTGAAAAGCTCTTGACTGGTAAGTCCAGGGTCCTTCGTGGCCTCTCGTTTAAGTCGTGACATGACACGACGTGAAATAACCCTCGGCTTGCTTTTATCTGCCCTTTTGCGTACTTGTGTAGGGACGACGGTGAAACTTTTCACTTTTGGATGACACCTCCCTATCATTTTAGAAATTTCTACAGTAGATTTACCTTTTGAGAGTTCTGAGGTGAACAAAAATTTCAGTGATTGCGCAGGTTGGTATTGCCAATATAGTGTGAAAATTTTGTGTGAATTGATTGGACGGTTTTTGAAATATTAGAAAAAAGTTATTTCGATAATAATTTGGCACGCAGTGTATATACCAACTATTTGCGAATTTTGACTCAGGAGCTGAAGCAGAAGTGTTAAAATTGTTTAGGAGCGCAGGGCTCACAGTGATAAGACTCGCTCTAGGCTAAGTCTGTATTATTAACCGAATCAGGAACTGAGTTGAAAATTACTATGCAACTCAATTCACTAAACAATGGGATAATCCATAAGACTATTATCTCGTGACGCTGATCCAAATTTTGATATTTGAAATGTAATCTCCTTTTCAAACAAAATATTATTAATAATGCAAGCACTTTAACATATTTTATTTAATATTTCTTCTTCTATGGATCTCCATAATTCATTATTTAAAATCTTTAGTTGCATAGAATAACACATATTCATTTAATATCCATCTTTGTTTTTGTCCTACCGTCCACTGACCAAAATTCTATAACTTGTTTACTTGTTGTTTACAATTATCTTGCATTATGTATTAAATATACACCTTGTCCGTATTAAAGTCTTCATTCTTCATTATGATTCTGAGAATTTTCATCGTTTTTTTTTTTCTGACTGCAAATAAAAGTTTTACAATTCTATTCAAACTCTAAAATTACTCATGATATCGCCATTTTGTTCTGTAGATCCGCACCTCTGTCGATTCAAGTCTCTTCTTCATTTGGTAAATGTTGGCCAACATTCATTATATTTTTAGGAAATTAGATATTACATAACAGTTCAGCATTTTTCTTTAGTTTCTAGACACATTTTCCTCTTTATAGTTTACTGCGTTTCTGGAAGGCGTCTTTCGCAAATCCCTATGCTACTCCACATTCTCCCACGTTTTCCATCATTTGTTACCACTTTACACAAAAAGATACATTTTTTTCATCTGTGTGAATCTGACATTTCCAATA
Organism: Acanthosepion pharaonis; assembly: GCA_903632075.3. Taxonomy (NCBI): domain Eukaryota; kingdom Metazoa; phylum Mollusca; class Cephalopoda; order Sepiida; family Sepiidae; genus Acanthosepion; species Acanthosepion pharaonis. The sequence continues at coordinate 249,312 of CAHIKZ030000528.1, read as the reverse complement.
TTTAGGTCACACTTTGGTATGTCTCTTATACTAACAATCGTGCATCGTGTCTTCTTAATACGAATGATTATTCCTTTCTTCTTGTCTTCTTTAATATCTTTACATAGCTCTTGCCATAATATAAAGTAAGTTTAAATTAAGAGTACTTACATCATTCTTATACAGTTCTTCTCCTTCTCCTTCACCTTATTATTATTATTAATTATTATTATTATTATTATTCGTCTCCTCCTCCTCCTCCTCCTCGACATTATTATTATTATTATTATTATTATTATTATTATTATCCTCCACCTTATGATTATTTTTATTTTCTTTGATTTCTGGCGTTTACACATTTCTTTCCGGGTCCCGCCCAGAGACCTAAGGTTAGAAATGGCATCATAACACTTTCCACTGACAAAAGAAAAAGAAAATTACATAGATAAAGCCCTTCGTAAAGTGTGGGCTATGCTTGTCAGAACAATTTTTTGTATCTCTTTGGGGCATGGACTTACAGGAATCCCTACATATCGTCTACTGGAATCTTTTCCAACCAATCCTAGGGCTCCAACTACAACAGGGATTGTTGATGTTCCCATATGCCACATTTTTGAGATTTTTATCATTATTATTATTATTATTATTATTATTATTATTATCATCCACCTTATTATTATTGTTATTATTCTCCTCCTCCACATTATTATTATTATTATTATTATTATTATTATTCTCTCTCGGCTGCATGCTAATGTCTTGGTTCCCGCGTGATTTCTTGATGTGTTCATTATGTGGCGTGTCTTGGACATTTAACCTGGCGGAGCTTATCCCCAACCGATATCCTTCAACTACTTGATTCGTTTTGGTCATTTTTGTTATCGAACATCTGATGAACCCTGCCACTCTGGCCGGTGATTTGCGTCGAGGATGTCTTCCTTTCAGTGGAGCAGTTTTAACAATACAACATTACGTGAGTTTAGCCCGCCAGCTGAAACGTTTTACCGGGGCATGGCAAATTTGACACCACCACTATCCAGAGCCCTCTACGCCCATATATATATATATATATAAATGTTATACTTGTTGTCGCAGTGAAGTGTTAGTCATCAAATGTACCACTTTAAGAAATATTATATATAAAATGTCTAAACCAGCAATCCGTAATCTTGGTTTTTAAACTATTGCTAATAAAGCAGAAAACATTCCTGAAATTGTCATAACGCAGTCATAAAATAGTTATCTACATATAAGGTGCGATTGGTAAATTGTCGCGATTTTTAAGTTCTTGAAGGAGCGTTTTTTGTTTTTGATTTTATTGACTTCATTGTTTAGTAGTTTTTGATTTTATTGACTTCATTGTTTAGTAGTCACTGTCTGTGACTAATAAACAATGCTGGTCAGACGTGTGAAAAAGAGTACCATGACGCAATTGGCTCCGCCAGAAGTTTGGAAACGACTTGCTGTACTTCTTGGTATTACGCACCGAGAGCTCCAAATCAATTATTTCAGAGTGTTTGGGTACCAAAATGAGGGCAGTGCAGAGAATTCGAAAAGACTTGGATGACTTTAATAGTGATTTCGAAAATGTTTGTAGTAATGGCGACGTTATCCCTCCATTCATTTTCCCATAGGGCCTCAAACTGAACACGGACGCTTACATCAATTGGTTTAAGAAGGTAGTGCTGCCCTGAGTCAACAGGGTAGCTGCTGGAAGGCCCTATGTTTGGCGACAGGACTCTTGCCTTGCAAGCAGGAGAACCCAGTCATGGCTGTCAAACAATTTCGGCCCCACATCACCTCTTAAATCTGGCCACCAAACTGCAACCTTCTTGATTATGTGTGGGGTGCAGTTAAACGACAGACCAACAAAGCACCTTGTAACACCAAAGATGAAGTGAAGACAAGGATTATGGTAGCATTCCCCAAATTAAACAAGCAGACCGTCTAGAAGAATTGCAGGAGATGCCGTATCGTCTGGACGCTGTGGTTGAAGCCAATGGCGATTTTCATGAAGACATTTATTCTTTAATATTTCAAGATATTTTGGTGTAATTTTGTTACATGTATCTGTTAATTTGAGATGTTAATATTATTATTTTTTTTTTTCTTAATATAGACAATAATTTATCTATCATGTGGCCGAGTGGTTAAAATGTTCGATGGGCACGTGGCCGAATAGTGGCAAGAATGTTCGCAATCTGGCCATGACACTCAGATTCATATCTCACCATAGTCGATTTGTCAGGAAGATGATGCCTTGGTGTTATCGGACTGTACGGGTCGACCCCAGCGTGCGGCACCATTGGAAAGTGACTGAAAACCATACCACGGATTGACCCAAGCATCGTGTTTGAAATTGGGTCCGTCGATAGCTGTGCTAACACGAAGTCATCGTGGCAGAGGGCTTGCTGGCCTTGTTCAAATTGTTGATCACGCTAGATAAGACGCTCTTTCCTAGAAACTCTAACTAATGTCTGCTCAATATCGTTGCAGTATAAACCACAGGTGGATGTTGAATAAGCACAAATACGCCTGAGCAAGCGTCTGCAACAGGGATTGGCGGTTATCCTGGAATACAAGGGATCAGCTATACATACTTATCCATCCCACGCAGTAGTGGCTGTCCTATAATACATATTTTAAGTGAAATTCTCTTGAATTATAAAAATGACATGGTGTATTTCTGTGTGGTTTCCTTAAGGATAAGGTGTACGCAGGAAAGATCCACACAGTTGTGATATTAAAACAAAGCATCTCTAGAGATATCGCAGCCATTCTTGTCGACATGCTAAGCCGAACAGAGCTTGAAACGTGAATACGATATCGTGCATATTTTGTTCGTGGTGGTGACCATCTCATGGATGTAATATTCAAATCTTAAATAATATCTTGAATTATTGTATATCAGTTATGTAACAAATATATTTACTACCCTATGAAATTTTTATAATCCAAGATACTTGCATTTAAAATGAGTGACATCCTTATAGACACTCTGTGTAAGTTATTTTATTTATACCTGTTTATTTTGCATAATACACCCCCTGATTTTGTATTTAGATTTTTCGTTATTATTATCATTTTTATGTTTTCCTTCTTCCTACATCTGCCTCTTCTCTACACATTGTTATCTGAAGCATTCTGAATTGCTTAGAGAAGACATTGTCAATTAACATTAATTTTCACTAAAATTCTATTCATGTAATTTCATTTGACTCTACACCAAGTATCACCACGTTTGCCACGCTGAACTCAAGAGTCTGCGAGAACAGAAAGCTTACTATGAACACCAAAATTTCACTCTATAGGGCATGCGTCGTCAATGTGCTGCTCTACGGCAGCGAGACTTGGGGCCTCTAGTCCAGACAGGAGAGACGACTCAGTGCCTTTCATCTTCGCTATCTGAGACCTATTCTACGCATCAATTGGTCCGACCGGGCTACCAATGCCGTATTGTTTTAATTCCTCAAATCTTCTTAACCAGCTTATTAAATCTAAACACACACACACACACACACACACACACACACACACACACACACACACACACACACACACACACACACACACATATTGCAGCCTCTAGGGTATGCGTCGTCAGCGTGCTGCTCGACGGCAGCGTGACTTGGACCCACTAGTCCAGTCAGGAGAGACGACTCAGTGCCTTTCATATTCGCATCAATTGGTCCGACCGGGTTCCCAATGCGGTAGTTCTTATCCGTTTCCAGGTAGCCAGCCTATACGCCCTTCTTCAATGGATCCGGCTCGTTTGGCTTGGGCATGTATACCGTATGTCGGATGGGAGGAAGGGTAACCTCATCTTCGCTTCAAGGCCACCTACATAAGGGACGGGAGGGCGATGGACATGGACATCGCGAGGTGGGAAGATGTCGCCAACGATCGCTCACGCTGGAGTCGCGATTTACGCCGAGGGCTGGACCGAAGAGAGGAGAAACGAAGGTTTGCCACCGGGGAGACGCATGATCGATGGAGAGATTAAAAAAAAGGCAACGTCAGGGGTGCGGTGAGCTTTTTCACAAGCATTTATTGTAATTGAGACTCTCTCTCCCGTGTGAGCTTGCACAGAATAGCAGATGCTGCACAACCATCAGCAGTTGGAGCATAACTCATTGGGCTCAGATCCAAGGTTTCTCGAAACTGATGGATGCCACACACACACACACACACACACACACTCGCGCGTAAAGTAGCAATGATATTATATTTAATGAATTTCTTAGATTCAGCAATGGCTAATATTAATTTTAACTTGTATTTATTTCATCTTATTTCTCTTGCTTTTACACCGAGTAATAGCCTTAAGCTGTCTGAATTTCTTAGATGAAGCCTTGTTCATTATTACACCGGTACACATTTTTTCGACCCAAATGTTGTTGGGCAATGGTCACGTTTCTGGTCTATTTCTTCACGGTGAATCTGAAAATCAAGTCCATTTTAGCTATCACATCATGTTTTCTCACTTAGAACTAGTTGCCAATCCGGGAGACCTAGTTGCCAATCCGGGAGACCTAGTTGCAAATCCAGGAGACCTAGTTGCCAATCTGGGCGACTAACCTGCTAATCCTGAGAAACTTTGTTGCCAATCCGTTGGACGTAGTTGCCAATCTGGGAGAACCTGTTGCCATTCGCATAAACTCGTGAAGTTAAGAAGCCAAAGAGGAAATTACGTCAGAAAGTTTACTTTGAAATCATTCGGAGAAAAGACAAAGGGAGACTAGGTTACGGTTGTGTAAAAGTGACTGAAGCGGAGATGCCAAGTCAAGTCCGATAACTTTGCAGATTTTTCTTTGGATTTTTTTTCAAGAATCACTAAATGCATAGCAGAAGCACAAGATCAGACGTGGCAGCAATAATTGATATACCTACGAATAGTGAAATTATAAATGTGCAAAATAGATTCTTGCGAGAAAAATTGATTCATAATAAAGCAACTCTATGTTATTTGGATATCGCTCCATTTTTTCCTTTTATTTTTAACATTTTTTTCTGAAAAGGAAAAGAAAAAATTGATGAAAAATGTAAAATAACAATCCTTCATCCAACAAATTCGGTAAAGTTAAAAGCTAAGTTTTTCTATAGAATAGATTTTTTTTCAGAAAGTGTTACTATGTTTAAAATAATAAAAAAAATGTTATCGCTCCTGACAAGATATTTCCTTGATTAAATCATATTGTTGGTAAGTTTGTTTGAACTGACAGCTTTTTTTTATCGTTTTAGAAAATGTCCTGCTTATCAAATATTTCCATATGTCGATGTCTAAGAAATGACTTGAACTTTTCAAATGAAAACATCCTTGGTTTTTTGCTGATTCTAGAAAGGTTAAAAGTCGAAGGGAAAAGTTTTTGAACGATGGTTATGTGGGTTAGGATGGGCACTCTCGTCAGGAAAATAAGAAAGGCTTCTTTTTTTATAACGTATTCTTTAAAAGAAAGCAAAAATAAATTTAAAGGAAAATATAATACATTACCCTTATTTTTTTTTTTATGAATTTCGTGCAGCAAATGTGACATATCAGCAGAAAATTTATATTTCACTAGACGTACGTCAGTGTATTGCTGGCCTTTTTATTTTTTGCATATTTTCCATTTCTCCATTCCTCACTCCTTGTTTCTTTTTTTTACTTGGTCTCGCTGCAAAATAAAAACAGCTTTATTTTATTTTTCTTCTTCATTGAAGGTATTTTGTAAATTGAATGATCAATAACTGAGATGAATAAAATAAACCAATTAGTCTCTATTGAATTTCAACTCGGTCGACGAACAAATATTCTACGTTTTATACAAATACGTACCATATGCATACACACAAATGTATACACACACACACACACACCCACATATATATATATATATATATATATATATATATATATATATATATATATATATATATATTCAGTTGAAAAGTTCGTCATCGTTAATACATAGGTTTATATGGTATTCTGTTTCATTAGATTTGGTCAAGGTGTTTATTATTATCGCATTATGTTCTTAAATTTCGTTATTTAAAGGTTGGATTTCATATTTAACTGTTGTAAAACAAGTCTTTTTTTTCTGAATGTTGTAGTGTTACATTCCCATCTTGGATACCGGGTCATATTTTTTAATAATTTTGCATTTGGGCAGCAAACCTACATTTATACAGGTTTCATTAAAAACAACAGACAAGGTACTACTGAAATACGCAATTATTAAATTACGTGACACAGAACCCAACAAGGAAATCAGCATTACAATATTTTTTAAATCCTTGTTTTACGACAAATAGCAACAGCTAAAAATATAATCCGACATTTAAATAATGAAATTTAATGACATGATGCGATATTAAAAAAAAACACCTTGACCGAAGCCGAATATAATGAAGCACAATACCAATGTAATTACAAAGTGTTGGCTTTAAGAAAGCTTTATTCCACTGAGAATAAAAGGCTGGCCTATAGTGTCCTTTTATAGTCCCAGTAAACAGAGAAATTTAACAAAACAAGGGGAAACCACTCTTGATTATCCATAACAACCATATAAACCTCAGCATTAATGATGATGAACTCAAACACAGATATATATTTACATGGCCATGATGCTCGTCCACTCATCTCGCGCAGGAGCGAAATTACAGGATATCAACTCCTTGCGTTCATACCCAAACGGACATACTAAATGTTATTTTTAGCACACCCACGTTTCTACCGATCTGTCACAAAATCGTGTTTTTACTGCAATACGATGGGAAAATTGTCCAAGTCCCCCTCAGTAATTCCCCTTTTGGCGGACGCCTCAGACGCTGAGCAATAAACACCGCCTGGTCGGGAGGCCCTCTGAGGCTTTAGTGATTTTCTAAGCGTAGCATAGATGTGGCAAAAGGCCGAAAGTATTGGTATCAAGTGAGGATCAAACTCAGTCGTAATTGGTCTAGCAAGACATGCTTGTTAAACATTACACCAACTGGTTAAGTCAGGCACCTGAAAAGCAAATCGGTATTGCTGATATGAATATTTACAGTAAACCGCCTTCGTTCCCCAAGACAAAAGACGTACATTTTAATACATCTAAAGTCATAAAAATCATGGATTTATTAACGATTATATTGAATGTATTGCTAGGTGTACTGCTTGCTCTAATGCTAGGGCGCATAAATATACAAATGTAAAAATGATAATGGATTTTCGAAAGCTTTTAGTTTATGAACGCTCATGAATATTCATCAAGTTAGCCGGAAAATCTATGCAAGCTATGGAGGACTCTAAGTGACACAGTTCAATGTCTAATAATCGAAACCGATTAAATTATTTTCTTGGTGTTTATTTTCATTGCAAATTAGTATTTAAATTATTTTCGCTTGTGATTAATTTATGTTATATATTTCAAATAATATAAAGTTATGAATTTACCCGTTTTTCTTTAATTTTTAAAATTTTAAGTTGGTTTAGTGAAGTAGTAATTCTTTCAGGAATTGAAATATTTGAAAAGCACAGAGTGCAGATTTAGAAAAGGATAGCGGTACTCTCGAGAATTTTCTGTTAAAGTAACTTTCTTTCTCTTTTAATAAGTGTAGCATTTTTAGATCAAAATTTGCGATTGAATTTATTTCTATGTATAATTAATGTATTTGATAAAGTGTTTTGTATAAGACCCCTTTTGCGTTTATAGATAATGTTTTTTTTAAATTTCTGCAAGTTTCAACAATGTATTGTGAGGAGCAGTTCTGTCGAATTATTTTATATAGGATTGGTTTAAAATTATTATTTTAAATGGAATTTGTTCTAAACATATGTATATGTCTAGGAGCATGGCCCAGCTTTGCCCGTGCTTGATTCAGAAATCATACGACTCATACAGGAATCGCTATCACTTGACTTAAAATATTTTTGCCCTTCCTTGCCTTTAAAGGACTGCCCTTTGCTGTGCTGATGTTGCTACATGCCTTACTTCTTGCCTATCTCACACTGCAAATTTTTTCTAAGCTTTATACTAAACATTAAATCTGTTACAAAAATGAACTAAACAAAATGAACACAAAACGATCAGCTTTAAAAAAGGACTCGTAACTGGAAAAACCGAATGAAAAAAGAATGTTAACAACAACTACTTTTTCACAACCAACCCAATTCTGCGAAATCAGAATCAGCGTTGAGTTTAAGCAAACGAATAAGCCAATTGGAGTAAAGTACCATGCAGATTAAAATTTTTCCCACTTGTGACGAATGCAGCTATCGATTTTTTTTTTGCATGCTAGCATGCTAGTTAACATTCGTGTCAGTCAGCTGTTGGCTCTCACGCTGGCCAATAGAATCTTCCTACCTATTCGTGGCACCCAGCTATAGGCTCTCACTCTGTCCAGTAGAAAATGGTCGCAAACTACATGAAAAGTGCCGTAGAAGCATGAAAAAAAATCGATTATTTCCACTATCGATGGGAGTTGGGAAATGCAATGTCGGTCTTGGCCTTCCCACTAACTTGGAGCATGTGCATGTACATTTTGGTGCAAATCCGCCGAAAATTGCGACCGTGCATTCGTTACGCACACACACACACACACACACACACACATCCTGCCATTTATAGATAGAGATAGTTTAGGATGTGGATGTAATTATTTTGATATTGGTAAGATTGAGTTAATTTTATTGAATAGCAGATGATAAGTAATTCGTAGGTAGTATAATATGTCTGTTTTATGTAGTCAGTTTTTATTCTTGTTAATGTTAGTTTTTTTGTGTTTGTACGTTCTGTATGCCTTTAGTATTGTGAATGAAATAATATGCATATTGGAGGTTTTTAAAAGGTTTTTTTTTATGTATATTTCTTCTTTGGATAAGTGTTGGGGCCTGCAGATTCTTCAGTCAGTCAGTTATGTGCCAAGTGTGATACACGCTTAGGCGATCATGTATCTTTCGATACATGACAGACAAAGCAGTTTTTTTTTTTCCCACAGTAAGTTGCCATTTATTTCTACGGTTGACCAGTTGCTATCCAAGGCTATAAAACCCGGTCTGTCTTGCTATTTACTCATAAGCTAATACCCATAGCCCGTAAATAATAAATTCGACTGGAATTCGTATTCGGCTCTCCGATTCCTCAATCCGAGCCGCTATCCATTACTCCACCGTGCCTCGTTAGTTATCTAATAAACATAATTAATCCAGAGTTGATCCTGTTAGAGTGGTGGGGAAAAAATTGGATGGTCATTCTTGTTGGTAGATTTTCATTAAAACTCGAAATAATGGTTGTTATTAGTTCTATGTCGCATGATAGTTTTGGATGTGTTTTATTTTTACGTTGTTTAGATTGGGTATATATGATGCTGTTTAGACATACATATATATATATATATATATATATATATATATATATATATATATATATGTGTGTGTGTGTGTGTGTGTGTGTGTGTGGTTCTTAACGCTTCTCTCATTGACTTAATGTAGAACGCAATTATGTTACCATTCTCTTCTTCTTTTGTCCGCTGCTTCCTCTGAGGATTCTGTTTCCTTCTCCTGCCTCTATACACAACCAGTTTGGCTGCGTTGTTTTCACAATTTCGATAAAAAAAAATCAATGATAACATTTCTCGTGTATTTTTATTTTTTTACTGACGCTGTTTGATAGAAAATGTTGTGCATTCTCTTGCTTTTTATTGTATTACTGGCCGCTTTCATTATATACAGGATGTAATTGTCTCCCCTTTTGTCTTTCATTTTGCTTTTATTTATTTTTTTTTTTTTCGTTTCTGTTTGTTTTGAACGAAGATATGTGTGTGTGTGCATTAGTGTTTTGTCCAATGTTAAATTTTATCATGGTCTGCACTTAGTTATTTAGACATTTATACGTGTGCATTTGCATGTGTACATGATTATAAATAGATTATTTGCACTCTGTAGTTTCGTACAAAATAATTTGTAAATTGCTGAGGAATTGGTAAAGTCGCTTCTTTACGCTTCACTTGTTTTATGCACCATTAGCTGTAAGAACTTCGGATGTCAGACATTTTAGGTGCCTATACCAGTGCCTATTTCAATTTTATACGAATAAGTACCCACACTTATATATGTATACGTATACTGAATTTGATATATACGTGAAGCGCGTATGCATCGAGTTCCGGCTAAAGGCCTCTTATTATCTTAGTTTCAAGTTGCAATTTTATATGAATGCTGGCGCTTATATGCATGAGTCTGAAAACGTAGATATACAAAAGGAATATGAAGACATGACAGTATGTATGAGCATATATTCAGGTGTAGGTTCTTACTTTCTTATCTGCGCACATTTTCTGTATATAAATCTATGCATCTATCAGTCTGTTCTTATATATCTATATATCTTTGACCATGTCTGACTGCCTGCCTGTCTATCTAAGTTCATATCTATCTCTTTAACTATATAAGTTCATATGTATCTTTTATGTTCTATATATCTGTCTATATAGTTTCATATCTACCTATCAATCTATCTATATAAATTCATATCTAAGTTGATATCTATCAATCTATATGTCTATGTTCATAACTATCAATCTACATCTATCTGTCTATGAGTCTATATAAATTCAAATGTATCGATCTTTCTTTCTATCTATATAAATTAATATCTATCTAACTATATAAGGTGAAATCTATCGATCTTTCTGTCTATATAAATTCATATCTATCTATCTATCTATCTATCTATCTATCTAAGTTCAAATGTATCGATCTTTCTTTCTATCTCACTCTGTTCATATCTATCTATCTATCTATCTATCTATCTATCTATCTATCTATCTCATTTCTTTCATATATATCTATTTATCTCATTTCTTTCATATCTATCTATCTATCTATCTATCTATCTATCTATCTATCTAAGTTCAAATGTATCGATATTTCTTTTTATCTCACTCTGTTCATATTTATCTATCTCATTTCTTTCATATCTATCTATCTATCTATCTATCTATCTATCTATCTATCTATATATATATATATATATATATATATATATATATAAGTTCAAATGTATCGATCTTTCTTTCTATCTCACTCTGTTCATATATATCTATCTATCTATCTATCTCATTTTTTTCATATCTATCTATCTATCTATCTATCTAACTATCAAATTATCTAACTTCAAATGTATCGGTCTTTCTTTCTATCTCACTCTGTTCATATCTATCTATCTATCTCATTTCTTTCATATCTATCTATCTATCTATCTATCTATCTATCTAAGTTCAAATGTATCGATCTTTCTTTCTATCTCACTGTTCATATCTATCTATCTCATTTCTTTCATATCTATCTATTTATCTATCTATGTTCAAACGTATCGGTCTTTCTTTCTATCTCACTCTGTTCATATCTATCTCATTTTCTTTAATATCTATCTATCTATCTATCTATCTATCTATCTATCTATCTATTCATATTTGCCTGTCAATTTTTATATAAGCATATTCCAAAATGTTCCTATCCAACTCGAAGTATTTTTACAAAGTCATTTATCTTTATCAAGTGTCTCTCTTTTCTGTCTTTCTATCGTTGTTCTTTTTTTCATTAGAGCGTCTATATGTAAATTTAATTATAATGAATAATCTAATAACGTAAACGAATAAATTTAGTTTTAGGCGCAAAACTTAAATAACATTTAGCGCCACAATTGACTGCACTCAAAAGACCTATCAATTTTCTGTTCGATGTGTGATCATATTACATTTGCAAAATTTCTACTTTCGTTTTCACTATCACTTTCCTTCTTCTGAGTAACGAATTAAAAGACACGTGATTGCTTTGCATACGTTTAAAGCTGAAAAAATTTAATACAACGCTAGTATTGAATGTAGCACATGTGTAATTGTTCAGGTAGCAGACAAACTTTCCGTTATCCACAGGGTAATTTTTTAATCATAGGCCACACATTAGGCTTTAATTTCTAACCGTTGCAATTAACAATGCAAGATTATGTCGCAATTCTTTTTCTTCTGCTGACCTCCTAATAATTTCTAACCCAATTAGAATACTTCCACCGACGTCGACTGCAAACATTTGGCTACGATCAATGGATGATATTAAATTGAAAATAATCGTTATTTCATACTTATCACTGTTTAAATGTTCTTAATCTGAAATCAATTATAAATGTCTTTTGAAACGTGCTGGCATTTTTCGCAGGTTCTTTGCCTGCTGAATAGATTGGGATGTGCGAGTGACTTGTTCGTCCAAGTAACAGCTCATTTGATACCGTTAAAAACACATATATATATATTGATGTAAACGGAATGATGTCGGTTAAAACGAGAGAAGAAAAAAGTGGGGCATCTACTCATGAACAGATTCTTCTATACAGACAAAAGTAAATCAATACCTTATGTTAAAAATTGTCTAAAAATAATGTTATTTTTGCTGTTTACATATTTCGCTTATAAAAGCTTAATTGATTTTTAGCGGCATATAAACCCGTATATGTTATTTAATGTCGAAATGTAAATATGAAAATTCAGACTTTACAGTTCATTCAAGAGAAGGAAATTGTTTCAGGATTAATTTATAATGACTTAGCTGCATTTTTTTATTGCCAGTTGTGTTGTCTTCTAATTCGGGACGTAATAATGTCTCTTGTGCCGGCTGACAACTGACTGATTTGCAATCGTTTGACTTTAAATAAAATAATTTAAGCAAATAATATTCCAAAGTCAAACGAGGATTGAGAACGTGTTTCTCCTTACAAGAAATTAGATAAATCATAACAATTTACTTTTAACAGTATATGCCACGTCTTCAGTTTTATTATAAAACTAGTTTAAAAGCAACACTCCGTGAGGTGTTTTAAGCTAGCTCTTGGTTAGGGCTAATCGGTCCTCCAACCTAAAAATAAAGCTTGTGAAGCTTAGATAATTTTGAAGAATTAACTTTGAATTCTTCATTTAACTTTTTGGAAGTTGAATACCTCACTTTAACTCAGATTCGGGCTATAAGCCCAATTCCTATACACGTTGTAAATTGAGTTCTTCAAATCACAAACTGTGCGGAACTTCAAAAACCTCACGTCACTTTAACTGAATTCACAAAGTTTTGGAAATATTTTAAAGGGAATTTTTTAAAAAAAATCACAAAATTTACGTGTTGTTTAATACTGAATATGAATTAAGAACTTTTAAAATCAAAAAAATTTTATTTATTTTAAAATTTAAATTTTTCACCGACCCTTCCCCATCCGGGCACTGGTCGCATTGCTGGAAGTTCAAGAACTAGATAAAGCGCCTATCTTCGATTCCGGGATCATCCTGATTCCCAATAGGTGTATGTCTATGTAGAGCAAGTGTGGCCTGAGTTAGAGGGGGGTCTCAGACAAACGGTCGTACAGACAGAATTTGCTGTTTATTTATATATATATATATATATATCCGTTTTACTATAAAATATATTGCTGGTCATTTTAATATAAAAAAATTATTGTTGCTTGTTTTATTATAAATCTATTGTTGGTAATTTCTTTTTAGTGAATATGTATTGCTGGTAATTTCACTCCAAAATTGTTGACAATTATTTTGATAAAAATGTAATGCTGGAATTTTACTATAAAATCAATTGCTGGTATTTTTATCATAAAAAAAATGTTTTTATACTTACCCAGTGTTTTGATTTTTGTTTGGGGTTTCACTGATTTCTCATAGCTTTAGCCCTAACGGTGTCTACCACACCGGATCAGGGTAGACATGGAAACAACGGCAATTAAGAGGTGGTTCCAAGCTCCTCAAAATCTCCAATCTTCCGAGGCCTGTAGGTAGAGTATCGTTATACACTGGATGAGGTATAATTAAATCCCATACTGTTGATATTACTGCCCGTGATACTTTCGAATTATTAATACAAATTCTACGCCCGGGCAAGTTCTGTACTAAGATATTTTACTAATTTATGAAATCTGAACATTTAATTATAGGCGAAGATCCGATCACCATGTTTGGAGACAAGTATATTTGGAGATCCTTGATTTCGTTTCAGCTATATGGAACTGTACAATCTCAAAGATGGAGAAAGATTCTTGAAGCATCAGAACTATGGTTTTACAGAAGGCTGATGAGAACACCATAGATTGAAGATGCTAGAAACGGCGAAGTTTTACAAAAAATGGGACTAAAGATGAAAATTATACCTAACATGTGAAAGAAACAGTCGAAATTTCTAGGGCACATCAAATTATTCCATTGATAGTAAACATAGTCCGAGAAACTGCAATGAGTCACTTCGTTAGAGGATAGCATCAGCCACGTTGTTTGAAGATAAGAACGGCTATCTCATACGATTTTAACGGTTTCATTTTGGAGGCATTAAAATTAACAAGTCATTCCTTGACCAGTTAATAACAGAATGTATATCATTTTCTTTAGATGAGCTGTCAATGTTCTGTTATCGAACCGATCAGACTTACCATTAAGACTAGAATCAATATTTTTGTCAACATAGTTACCGAGTTGAAAACTGTTTCCACCAGAAAGATCGGTGATGAAAATTAGGACCAATGTAGGTCCAAGGATAGACCCTGGGGGACGCATGCATTAATGCAAAAAGATCTAGAAGAGTGGTCGTTCAAGACAACTTTCATTTCGCGATTCGATAATAAAGACTGAATCAGTTCAATGATTCCTCCGAAAATACCATAATCTTTCAACTTGTGAAGAAGACCTATATGTTAAACTCTGAGCTTGACCATTCTTATCTAAAGCTATCAAAGCTTATATTGCCTAACCAATAACCGTTATCAGTTGACAGAAAGTAGCGAATAGCCATATTGCTTATCTGAAAGAAAACTCTTCAAGATGGGATATTTAAATAAATTGTAATGGAATTTCCCCTTGGTCCATTCAGCCATGATTGTACAATAACTCACAAACCCGACTGTTAAGCTACAATGTCTGAAAGCAAATTTCCACAATTCAGAGTGGATCAACAATTCCAAGTATACTCCTCACATATCTTTGATTTCATCTTTTAAAGATTTTAAGAGTTTTTCCCTCTGTCGAATTCTCGGTATATTTATAACTACTGCTAGCTACCTGCTTCCTCATCGTGGCTATCTATTCCGGTTCTAAAACCCTGTTTCCTTCTCTTTATTTACAGGATATTTTTTTTCTTTTTCGCATATTCTCTCACAGTCAGTAAACCCTTGCGTCTTAGTAGCTTTTTTGCTTGGTATGAAATGATTAAAAAATAATATTAGTAATAAAAACACAATAAAATCAATAGTAATAAAATCAATGTGTAATAAGACCGCGAATGAGAAATCCAAACAGAAATGCGTGTGCTTATAAAATCCATAATTTAATTGAGCTAATCACGCTTTGATCGATATAATTCAATAACTAAATAACCTTCAAATCGAGAAAAAATCTCATCCGTTAAAGTAAAAAATGTCCAAAACAAACCAGTGTCCTTTTTTCTCTCTCTCTTTTTTCATCTATTCTTTCTATCTTTCTTTTTATTTGATCTTTTTCCTCAACTTTTACATTTTTTAAACAACTCCTGTTCTGTCGCACACATACATGCACAATGTAGAAACACGTAAACGCACGCACGCAATTATTAATCGAAACAAGGACTGAGTGTTGACAATATCTCTTTCGATGGTGTCTTTATTAAATTATCATAATTTTGAGAAAAAAAAATCTATTTGAGTATGGCGCCTTTTTTTATGGGAAAGATAGAGCAATCATTATCCAACACACTTTGTTCCTGACTGGGAACGAGCTGTTACTTCTACCTAAAAGATTGTGGTGTTAACTAGCGGAAAATTGAAATTTGATGATCACACCATTATCAATAGTAGTAACGATACCAACAAAACTAGCGGAAATGTCAGTGCTGATAAGAGCCAAGGTTATTGATATTATTAATTATAATATAAATTAGAATAATATTGATTCTAATTTCAGTCTTAACGATTATAATGGTTGTCTTGTGTGTAATAGAAGAGTAAAGATTATCACGACTTGTAATATGTGTGAAAATTTCGCGGTTTTTCTATTTCAATTTTCAGATAAATCATTACGCTCAATTTAATTGAAGAAGTTATCCTTGGAAATTCTTCTAATTCCTCGTTAGATATAGGTGCTGAAAAATGTAAATATAATATTGCAAAAGACATCATGAGCATGAATACTAGTCATTAAAAAAGTCAGAGGTTACAAAAGAAAAGATTCAAAATTAAGGTTTCCATTTCATGGACGTAAATGTTAAACGCCTCAAAGTGTTAACGTTTCCTCAATCTCACCTTTTTACGTTTTATTTTTCTTTCTCTCATTTTTTTTTTCTTTCTGTTTTGTATGATGTACGCTTTCTTTTACTCATTAAGACAAAACAGCGTCTCTGTTAGACAGGGTGTCCACATCATTTTCAAAACGTCTTTACGAAAAAAACTGATTGGAAATTAAAATTTTGACGCGTGTCAATATTTTGTTAATAATAATAATAATAATAATAAACATGAACATCACCCTGGTCCAGTTACAGAGAGAGAACCTGAACCAATTTTATAGGAATTTACAATACAGGCAGAACAAAAAAGCTCATCGCACAGAACATCGGGACCACAAAACAGAATGAGTTTTCTTATTGACAAGGCAGTCCATGCAGATTGTGATGTTTGAAGATCATCAAAACCTATCAAAATATTAGGTTCTTGAAGTGGAGATCTAAAAACTGTGGCAAACGAAGATATCAGTAAATCCAGTTGGAGTTGGAACCCTCGGATTGACAGAAAAATGTTCTGCTAGACTCACTGCAGGGATTCCTGGCAGTCCATGCCTTAAATAAATACAAAAAAAAATTGGAATCACAATTACAGCTCAAACATAACGAAAAGCTTTATATAAAAATGTATGTAATCTTAGATATTTTATTGTTTTTTTGTTTTTTTCTTACAAATAATTATTAGTGGAAGCTAAGAAATTCAGACAACTTAAGACTATTACTACTTGGTGGAAATGCAAGAGAAATAATATGAAAGAAATACTAGTGAAAAATGAATAATTGGCAAGGTTTCATCTAAGAAATTCAGACAACTTAAGACTATTACTACTTGGTGGAAAAGCAAGAGAAAAAAGTGTGTGTAATCTTAGATTTTTTATTGTTTTTTTGTTTTTTTTTACAAATAATTTTTAGTGGAAGATGTCACGAAGCGTAGGTCTCTTGCTGGAACCAGGAAGGAAATGTGCATACAACTGAATCTCAAAGAAATAATAATGATCAGTAAGGTTAAATTATATATATTTTAATACAAATGTTCACCCATTACAAGTCTCAAGAGTCGCTCAAGGTAGAGGGTTAGTCTGTGGTGATGTATAAACATGAGAAATGAAGTTTAGGGACTACTGTTTGGTTTGTTATTTATTTTCTAACTGCTTATCAATGATTTCAAGGTTATTTAAAGCCGATGTATATTTTGGGATTATAAGAATTATTTGGAGATAATCATAATTTTCTGATACAAGTTTAACTATTTAACCCATAGCTGGGAGGAGAAGCGGTAGATTCTTACCTTTCCAAAGAGTATTATCACGGAAGTGAATGCATCAAACCCGAATGGAATTCGAACTCGGTTCTCCCAGTTCTCATTCTGAGCTGTTATCCAATACACTACAGGTACATCCAAGCTTACAGCACATGGTATTCAAAAGCTCTCACCTATTTAAGCACTGACCAAGTTCAACGTTCAATTATCGGAACCGGTATTTCAACATAATATGATAGTAAGCCTTCATGGGGTTAGACAGGAAAGATTATGGCTAATCCTAGACTTGAAGATTTCAAAGTGGTTATGATTGGAAAAATAAAAGAAGCTATCCGAATGGAACTTAATTCTTACTATAGGAATACAAAGACAATGCAGATGTTTCCATACTCGAACACAAGAGTAATAGCGAATCCCTTTAATTAATGTCAGGGGTGGTGGGACTTAGGAATTTAGCTGTAGAGCAGTGAGTGACTCGAAAGGATTCCCCTGTGGGAAAGAAGTTTTAAGTTGGAAAATAATCGACCATAAGGCCGCTTTTGGACTCTATAAACACAGGCAAGTGACGTTTGGACAGCTACGATAACACAAAGCACAGCTTACAACTTCACTATAGGCCATCCAGAATAAAATCGTAACAGTTCAGGAACATCATTCTGTAGAGAAATATATGAGAGCGTAAGCTAAAATATATATGTAAACATTCAGATATGACTAAATATGTATCTGGAAAATAAGACAAAATAAATAAAGAAAAACAAAAAACTTTTTTTAACAACGCGTTTCGTCCTTTGATGGATTTTATCAAGGTAAATAGAATTTTATTTTGCAGCAAGTATTTAAAAAACTAAAACAAAAACAAAAACAAAAAAAATGTCGTTATTTTCTCGAAATGTTTAAATTTAGGAACGGTCATAAATACAAAATCCACCAAATATATATATACAAACTTCAGGAAATGAAAAGTTTGTATCGATATAGTAATACTAAATTTAGTAAGGCATCTCGAGATTACTACAAGTTACTTTCTACTCTGCATTCAAAAGAGATGCTCAAAAATGGTGGCCTTTAGCTTCCAGACATTTATTAGTACAACGAACTACGGCTTAGACATGCATTTTCAATTTCTTGTCTATGAGCCTTCAGTGTAGTCAGTTTTTTGAGATACTTATATATTTTAGAACTTGTTGATGCTATAGGCATATGCCAAGAAAATACTTTCTGGAAACATATATACATTTTTTGCCGAACTCTGAAAATCATGGTGAACTATGTCAGATGCTATATGATGTAATTTATTATATTTCAATAAATAGAGTTTAACTAACTGCAAAGCCATACAAAGAGGTCATATATAAGTAATCGTTCTTAAAATAAATAAATAAAATATTGTAGGAACTTTTAGATTCAAACTGACATGATTATACAAACAAGAAATCCGTATTTGTTTCCTGTTAACAAGGAAATATAAGTCTGCCAGATCAAAGACGAGTCTGGGCTAGCAGACAAAAGAACGTCATAAAAAGAACACAAAAATGTTTTTTTTAAATTGCAAAAACAAACGCTATAACCACAAATGAATTCCTTTAATATATGAATTACTGTGAAAAGTCTCAAATAGAGACAGAATTGGAGGAATTTCAAATTTGATAAAAAGAAAGAGGCTATCTCCATTGTGGTAGTATTGGTTTCGAAAAGGCGTCGTGAATTGTAATCGTTTCGCTGTCACTTTGTATCTACAGATATCTATTCACTAGGTATAAAAAGAATGTAACAGAATATAAAGACCTAGGTTCAATCTTTTGAGGGCCCTGGGCCACTTGATATAGAGGGTTACGCGTGGAGTCGATTTGTGTGTATAGGAGTGGAAGATAGCCTGTTCAAGGCTAGCGCTATCCGTTAAGATAGTAGTGATCGGAGAAACACCTAGTTGGGAGTCGGTTGCACGGGGCAGTGGTTCGCTGGAAAAAAAAACTGCTCGAGTGGAACCTATTTCTTACCGGTGGAATACGGAGAGTATTTGTATGGTTGGCTACTATCTATGTGGTATGGCGTATTCAGAAATGGGCTGCCTCAGTGACATCACAGAATGTAGATCGTCTGAACACTTTCCGTGGAATTAGCGGTAGTGTAGGCTTGTCACATTCCACATATTAGAGATTGGTTGAAAGGTGGAGAATAATTCGTCACCCACAAGGGTTTGGAGACGCTTTTGAATGCTATGATATCTTGGAATTGAGCTCTGGGTAGCTACCGTCCAAATATAAAAACAGTACTCCATTTTTGGTCTGATTTGGCCCTTGTAAATTTAGAGGATATAGAGTCAGGTAATTACTGGAACGGTACAGGGAGCCGACCATTTTATCTGCATCATTAGCAATGTGTTGTATGTACAATCAGGGTGAGTTTAGTCTCAGCAGTCTTTCAAAGCGTGTTTCTTTTCTCGAGAGGATCTCCGTTCATCCTTTGGTGGTAGTTCGAGGTCAGATCGTCAATGATGCAATGTAACTTGTTTGGTCCGGATTTTATCCCACTGAGTAGCTTGTGCGAGATCTTAAGAGAGTTTGGTCGCCAACCACTGTCCATCGATAATTTTAACAGTGCGTCCGAAAATCGTCGTATCATCAGTATAGATATTAACAAATGATCTGAGTATACTCTGAGGTAGAGCATTTATGTAGATCAAAAAGAGGGTTGGTCCGAGTGGTGATCTCCGGGAGACGCTTGCGTTGACCTCTTGTGTTTCGGACGACTAGTCATTGATTACTTCCATCAGGGATCTACGTGTCATGAAGGAAGGCTGATGAAGCGGGGAGCAAATATATGCATAGGTTAATGATGCTAATCACAATAAAAAAAAAAACCTCAACAAACAACCGTCCTGGGTCAGACGATAAAATACACCCGACCGCAAGGCCTCTGATCAGGAAGTTTTGAGGAGCGTGGAACTACCTATTAATTGCTGCTGTTCCCAGGTTCACCCTGACCCGGGGTGAAGCACCTGTTAGGATCCCAACTATGCGCAAATATTTGCCCAACCCAGCCCCTGCCAAATGGTGTCAAAACATTATGAACGTGTAAAAATAGGTTTTTATACCAGCGATACATTTTTGTAAAAGAATTATTACCAGCAATACATTTTTAAACATAAATATTTCTAGCGATAAAAAAAAATATATCGGCATTAAATAACCTATTGAGGTTGATATGCTGTAAAACAAATTAAACCAACCCCGCCAAAAAGAAATGTCTAAAAAGAAAGACAGATGTTTACTAAATATAACATATTTTAGAATAACATATAAGAAACCGTAGACACAAATTGATAATGTTTAATCGAGGTAATTCACATAACTTAAGTCTATTACTACAAGCTGTAAAAGCAAGATAAATAGGAAAAATAAACAAATGGTAAAAATTAATAAGAATCGATAATGCTTCTCCGAGGAAATTGACACAACTTATGATTATTACAAGGGAAGGAAAAAAAGGAATAACTGGTAAAAATTAATAATAATCGACAATGCTTCTAGAAGAAATTCGCACAACTTAATTAATAATACAATGTGTAAAAGCAAGAGAAAGTAGAAAGAAATAATTGGAAAAAAACAGTTAATAATTGACAAAATTATACACATGAGTAGAGGCTCACGTCTTGTTTCTTGTTTAGGAAGGGGTCCCCGGTACTCTTTCTCTCTCTAGGTTTCTGTACTAGTGCAGCTCTGTTTCTCCCGTGATGTGTGCAGTCTGTGGCATTGCCGCTTCATTCTGAGGGTACACGGTTGACAGTTATCTGGTTGCTGTTTCCGACTGGTAGTTAGGAGCCCTGAATCTTGCGTAGCGTCTAGAGCGGCCGCTCTGATCAACAGTTGAAAAACACCGGGTGTTTGTAGTGCCATGTCGCGCATGGAAAGGTGTCCCTGCAGTCAACTTCGGTGGGCAACCCTGGGCCACATTATGATGCAGGCTGTGCCAACTCCTCTCTACCCACGTCACGGTCGATACCTGTCTGCTTCTTTTAATTCGGTCCTTCTCATCTTCCAACCATAATTCCACATGATGACTTACAAAGACCGAAAAAGTAATCCTAAACCAGCCACTCAAAAATCACCTAAACCCCTCAACATTTCGTTCTCCAACATCCGTGGCATTAGAACAAACTTCTGCAGTATGGAATCTTTCCTCACTGCAAACTGCCCGGATATACTGGCTCTCTGTGAGACCAACCTTGTCTCGTCTATCCCCTCCTCTCATCTCTCGATCCCAGGCTACCTTTCTCTCCTCAGAAAAGACTCTCTAACCCACATGCACGGCCTTGGTGTCTATGTCAAGGACCACCTCCCTCTGGCCAGAGAGTTGTCTCTCGAATCGCCAGACCAGTCGTACATGTGTCTCCGTTTATCTCTTCTCAATGTGGTAAGCTATCTCTTCTTCGTTTACCGCTCTCCATCCGGTCAAGTCTGTGGGATACTCGATACAATTTCGGACAGCATAGACAAGACTCTCTGTCTCCATCCGTTTGCTCACATATTTGTGTTTGGCGACTTTAACGCCCATCATACCAAATGGCTTAAGGATGCTACTACTGATCACGCAGGCATTCAAACACTTAATTTTTCAATTTCTCAATCCCTCATGCAGATAGTTAACTTCCCCAATTTTTTGCCTTCAACCGGGATGGTAAGGCCTCTTTTCTCGATCTGTGTTTTTCCTCCATCTCCGAGTCTTGTAGTGCCACGCAAATCTGCCCTCTTGGTAACTCAGATCAGGCTGTAGTATCTGTTAACATCTCCTTCAACTCCACCTCCTGCAAAGAACCTCCTACCTCTAGAACTTCGTTCTACTATCAACGAGCTGACTGGGACTCGTTCCGAGACTTCCTCCGCGATGTCCCCTGGGATGGTGTCTTTACGCTCCCCGTCCAAGAATGTGCTTCTGAGGTGTCATCCTGGATTAAAGCTGGAATCGACGCTTTCATCCCCTCAAGGAAATATAGGGTCAAGTCGCGCTCCTCCCATTGGTTCTCCGCTGCTTGCCAAGCCGCCATTGCCCAGAGGAACCACTTCTTTCACCTATTTCGTAGTGACATGTCGGACTACAATAGACGACTCTTTGTCTCCGCTCGTAACGAGTGTAAGCGTGTACTCAACGAAGCTAAGTCAATATTTGCTGCTCGGATGAAGGAAGGAGCGTATTGCATCTCGCAAATTTGGCTCCAAAGATTATTGGCGTCTCTGCAAGAGCGTATTGAACAATTGCAAACCCTTTATACCTACTTTGTTCAACCAGTCCTGACCTCCTCTGCCGACAAGGCTGAATGCTTTGCTCGAAAATTTTCATTCAACTCAATGCTCCACTCTTCCGATGTACCCATACCCGACTTCCCTCTTAGAACTGAGGCCCTATTGAGTGGGTTACACATAACCCCGTCTTTGGTATTGGGCATTATCTCCAATTTAGACCCCAACAAGGCTAGTGGTGGAGATGGGATACCAGCCATTGTCTTGAAGAAATGCGCGCCTGAACTGCCCCCCACTCTAAACTATATAACTACTGTCTCAAGGAATCTGGTTTGCCTGACTGCTGGAAGCCCTCTTCGATTGTTCCTGTCTTCAAGAACTCTGGCGCCCCTCTGACCCTTCTAATTACCGTCCTATAAGTCTCCTACCCCTCTTCGGCAAAGTCTTCGAAGCCCTAATCAATACCAAAGTGGTTAACCACCTTACATCCCATGATCTGCTCACAGACAAGCAATATGGCTTCCGCTTTGCGCGATCTACAGCTGATCCGTTTACGGCCATCAGTGAAACTGTCTACCAAGCTCTTCAAAATAACGGGGAAGCTCGTGCCGTGGCCCTAGACATCTCCAAAGCGTTTGATAGGGTTTGGCATGCTGGCCTTCTTTGCAAGGCATAACGGGTCGATTGTTTGACCTAATACAATCATTCCTGTCAAACAGTGAATTGAATGTCGTTCTCAACGGATTCTCCTCCAGTTCGTATCCCACGAACACAGGTATTCCTCAAGGCTCCATCTTAGGTTCCACTATATTCCTTATCTACATAAATGACCTTCCTGACGCCATAAATTCCCAAGTTGGCATCTACGCGGATGACACCACAATTTACTCCTGCCTCAAAAAGAAATCTAGTGTCACTGACAAAACTAACCTGGCCGTGCGTCTCGAAAAAGACCTCCAATCGGTTGTGAACTGGGGCAGGAATTGGCTGATCAACTTTAATGCCTCAAAAACAAAACTGCTCTCTATTAATCACCACAGAGATCCTTCCCTGCCCTCCATTAGAATGTCAGACGCTCAACTTCTTGAGAGCACCTCTCTGCGGCTGCTCAGTCTCACGTTGACTGCTGACCTGAGATGGAACAAATACATTGAGTCAATTGCTTCGTCCACCGCAAGGAAAGTTGGCTCCCTGTGCCGCGCCAGGAAATTGTTCTCCCCGAAATTGATCATTCAGATCTACAAATCAACACTTCGCCCTTGCATGGAGTATTGCTGCCATATATGGTCTGGACACCCTTCTGTTTGTCTCGGGGTTCTTGATAAGATCCAGAGGCGGATATGCAATATAACTGGCCCTGTTCTGGCATCTCGTCTACAGCCGCTCTATCACAGACGCGCCGTCGCCTCTCTATGTCTTTTTTACAAATACTTTCATGGTAATTGCTCCGATGAGCTGCATTCACTGGTTCATGAATTCAAGCGCCCTACGAGGCTGGCATCCCGTTCGCACACTTTCACTCTTGAAACTATTACATGTAGCCGTCTCTTCTACTCCAATAGCCTCATATCTCGCACCTCTTGCCAGTGAAACTCCCTTCTCTATTCCAGTTACCCTGAGAACTATAATCTCCAACTATTCAAATGTAATGTCAATCGACATCTCCAGTTGTATTGATCCATCCACTATCCTTTCCCCTCATCTTTTCCTCTATCACTCCTATCTGATCTTGCTCTAAATCTTCTGTAACCCGTTGAGTCCTAGTGACTTCCCGCTTTGCTTGGGGTGAAACACTTAAAAAAATATTGACAATAAGAAATTTTAGACAAGTTAAGTTTATTACTCCTTCGTGTAAAAGCAAGAAAAATATGATGAAAAATATTATCTAGCATTAATAATAATTGATAATGTTTCATCTAAGTACTTCAGAAATATTAAGATTATGATGGCTAGAAATGAAAATGAAACAAGAAGAAAATACAGTTTAAGAATTAAAAAAAATGACAATACGTAATCTAAAAATATTGAAAGCAAAGAATTGTTCTGGTGAAAAAGAAAAGCCTGGGCTTGATTCGTTTTAAGTGTAGAATAGCAGAACGTCAGCTCGCTACTTTTACCATCTTCATTAGAATATAAATCCAAATATATTGAATAAAACAAGAATGCATTCATTCGACCAAAGATCTATGAGCAATGATGATTCTGTCATTATGATCACTGGAAACTTTGACTATGACCATCGCTTTAACACCGAAGGGATGGATGTAAATCAAAGTAGACACGAAAGTGGGTTTAATAATAGTTGTCATCTTTTATCACTTTCATCTGTTACTCCTACGCCGATTGGATCTACTCCAACTGCTTCTTTTTAATAATCATCAAAGTGTTTGTGAATTCCATTCCGAGTTGAAATTAGATTTGTCGTAACGGAAAATAACTTCGAAAGTAAGGTGAAATGATACGGACGTCAGAAAACACCAAAGAGAATGGAATACAGAGAAAGATAGTAGACAAAAGGGAAGGTTGAGAAAAGTTAATTAACTGAACATTGGGAGCACATATGCGCACGCGCATATTACAGGTTTCCTGTCTTTGATATTTACACATTTTTATAGTAGTTTTTTTTTTTATATACATACATAAGAAGTAACACCAGACATACATATCCTAAATAATAATAATGATAATAATAATTGAAGGGATTCCTGGAAGTCCATGCCTCAAGGAGATACAAAAACTTGTTCTGACAAGTACAGCCCACACTTTACGAAGGGCTTTATCTATGTAATTTTTTTTTTTTTTTTTTTTTTGTTAGTGGAAAGTGTCATGACACCATTTCTAACCTTAGGTCCCTGGGCGGGACCTGGAAAGAAATGTGTAAACGCCAGAAATCAAAGAAATAAAAATAATAATAATAATAATAATAATAATAACTGACGACTCGTATTCAAGGATACTCGTCTACTAGGACTACTAGCCAATCCCAAATGCAGATGCCGGCTCAGGTACATTTGTGATTGTTCACCTGTTGTTTATAATGCAAATATGCTGAGAAGATTTTAGTGACAGTTTATAGCGTGATCAACAGCCTGAACAAGGCTAGAACGGTCAAACCCTCTGTCACAATGACTTGCGATTTTGTGCTGCACCCAAGTGTTCCGTTTATCGAATTTCACTCACAACCTGTGGTATTGTTTTCGGGTACTTTCCTAATATGCCGCGCGCTGGGATCGCCTCCTCCAGACCGATAATTTTCCTGACAAATTGACCGTGGTCTGAAAGCAAACCTTCTAACTCCTCAGCCACGACATACATACACACACACGTGTGTGTGTGGGGGGGGGGTGAATTTAGGGAGCACATCCTCATTCAAATATCTTTCACTGAATAATATATTTATTATGTCTATTTTTATTTTTATAACGACACTCACCATTTATCTCATCATCTGAGTGAGGATAAAGCGAGGCACCGTATTTTTTCATACCCAAGTACATTCGATCTTCTCCAAAATTATCCTCAGGGGTGAAATACAAAGACAAACCTATTGTAATTGTGATCAAATCTGCATTTCGTTGTGATGGTGACTTCTAAAAAACACGCGTGAACGCATTCTGTTATATATATTTACGCTTCTTGAGCAAGATCGGCGTGGTATAATGGTTAGCAAGCTTGTCACACTAAAACACTTATAACGGGATGGTGAGTTCTATCCTCATTGAGTCCTCCACGCACTCAGCCATCTGCCACATCTAAGCTACGCTTAGAAAATTGTTAGAGCCCTCCACTGTGTAGAATGGTTAGAAAGCTTGTCTTGCCGAAGATTCAATAGTGACTTCGTTCCTCACTGGGTGCCCCATACTTTCCGCCTTGTGCCACATCTAAGCCGCTATTCATTTAATTTTTTTTTAATTTATCCATTGTAGGTACGGAATTTTCGCAAAACAAGCAAGCTGACCAAAAATTGGTAGCATACAATATGGAATTAATTATATGCACTTCAACACGTTGGTAAAACACTCGTAATAAATTTTTGTTCAGCGTTGCTTAGGTGTTTTTCATATAGACAGCCTCGAGAATTTGAAGTTTTGTTTATTATTTTCGTGGTGTAGTACATTAATAATGTCAACAAGTAATTCCCTGTATTGTAATGGTGGAGAGAAATGTGTTTTAGAGGTTGCATTGTGCAATAGATCTTATCTGACAAATAAGTATAAGACATCTTGATATATATAAATATATATATATATATATATATATATATATATATATATATATGTGTGTGTGTGTGTGTGTGTGTGTGTGCGCCAGACTGTTTCATGATAAACTCAATCAGTGTTGAGTTTTTCTCGACGTTTTATATATACGGGTCAATGGTGCATTGTGGGTAGTCTATAATAACAGTTATTTTGGCGGAAGTGGTTTTATTAATTTATTTTACTTGTTTCTTTTTTTATTTAATTTATTTTATATATTTTTTTATTTCTTCTTTTCCGTTTTTGATTTTTAAGTAACGTACTAAATATTTTGAGATGAGTTCTGATCGTTTACTTAGTAGTTTGTTTGGATCTGAGAAGGTAATTATAGCTATTTTTGAATTGGTTGTTGTGGTCTACTCTAACGGTTATTTTGGCGGGAGTGGTTTGTTAATTTGCTTATTATTTACGTTATTTATTTATTTTGATTGATTATTTTTACTTATGTTTGCTTCTTTATTTTTTGTATTTACTTATTCTTTTCAGTTGATTCTTATCTCCGTACTTTCCAATCACACTCAGCAACCCCTAGTTGATTTATTACTTTAGGCGAATAATTATATATATATATATATATATATATATATATATATATATATATACGCATTTCACCCCAAGTGAAGCTGGCTTAAATTCATGTAGACGGAATACCAGGAAAATAGTTCGGCAGAGAGCAATAGGCATGGAAATATGAACAGCAGGGGCACCAGACCATATATGGTAAAAGTATTCAATGCATGGAAGAATGTTATATTTGAATATGTGTAGGATGGACTCAGAGAATGGTCGAATCTAACTAGTTTTGTTACATTCCACCATCGTCGATCGTATACCGAACTGCGTCAGTTACAATTAAGTGATATCCTCTCGGAGAGATGCGCGAACGTACGCGCACACACACACATACATACATACATACACACACACACACACACACACACACACACACACACACATATATATATATATATATATATATATATATATATATATATATATATATATTATCCCTTGACTTTTGTAATCGTACTGGGGATCCAAATGCAGAAACTACACTGAATCTTCTACACAAATATCTATCAACGCCAGCCATCAGCAATTCTGATACAATCCATAAGTAAAGAAGATGGAAAAATCATCACAACTACCTCACATCACATCACATCACTTCTCCTTCCGTCAGTTATGTGCCATGCGTGATACAGGCAGCGATCAAGTACTTTTCGATACATATATGACAAGGCAGATTTTTTTCCCGCAGTAGGTTGCCATTTCTTTCTGCCCTTCTGTCTTTCTATTTACCCATAGCTGGGAGGAGAAGAAGATGATTCGCACCTTTCGCAAGTGTATTAGCACGTAAGTGAATGTAAATATTTTCGACTGGAATTCAAACGATTCCCAATACGAGCCGATATCCCTTTCTTATCCGTTAGTCCACCGTGGCTTCTTTCTCTTAAAAAGAGTCAATTAAGGCCAAAAATGGAATAGTGCTTTCGTATCTGGACTGGAGCTTCATAATCTTCTCTTTTAGACTTGACAGATTTCCAGTCTTCAACCTGCCAGTCTTCAGATAAGCTACATTCTCAAGCCCAAACAGCCAAGACAGCGAGTATACGGCCTGCATTATTCTCATTACTTCCGGGTTCCAAATATATGAAGTAAGTTCCATTCGGATAGACTTTTTACTAGAAATTTCACTGAAAATGACTCCTACATGTGTACTGACTGACCACATCCTTCTTGACCTCTCCAAGTCAAAGGTTAATCGTTCCCCCATGCTTGTAAAATCTAATCTTTACTTCCAACACCCCCTCGTCGTTTTAGTTCTTAAACGTTTTCTATCATTAAAATTTTAACGCTAAAGCTTCGAAAATTTAACTCATTAATACATTATTATTATTCTTGGGAAATCAGACATAAATTCGTTATCGGTAGAAAAGTTTATTTTCTATTTTTGTTAATCATTTCACTGCAAATAAAACATTAAAGCCACCAATCGCAAGGTGTGAAAGAATATGAGAAAAAAAAACATTATTAAGTAGAGGGAACAATAAAACAACACGAATTAAGACAGAGTATTACGATTATCATTAAATTTTTTAAAATCAAAGTTGGCTGGAAAGAAGCCGGAAGAGAGTTCAACAAGAGAGAAGTGCTAGAGAAGATACTCTTACCATAGAACTTACGGTTGCATATAATCATTTCAACTGCAAAATGATGAGATCTAGCCGACAATCTAATACTGCAGTTAAGTTCCTAAAGTCAAGATACCCTAAGAGAAAGTTCATCAAGACAAAATGAAAATATTTATGGAAGATACGTTACGTAATTAATATAAGTTTTATTTTTATTATTTTTATTACTTCATCAGGTAGATGAGAATGCGGGTATCCTTCAGGCAATTTATTTATCCCACCGGGGGTAGATGATTCACATTCTTCTGTCCATGTTTAGAAATGTTGATACATAGCGTATATCTGAATACAAGTGAGTCTGTCCCATTCCTCAATAAATACGTTGGACACTATTGTAAATTAGGGTATTGTGCTATCTAAGTAGGCGACCACTAGCGGTGGTTTACCTAATTCAGCCGCTGGCGAGTGTTGTATTTTGTTGATGTTATAAAGATTATCATTTAATCGTCAACATCCGTTTATGTTAGTCCTCATTTAGTAAGATTTCTAGGTTAGAACTAGTTACATTTCTGTTGTGACTATGATCGCCACTGAAGACGATGAGGAAGAGCATAAATATATATATATATATATATATATATATATATACATCCATATATATATATATATATATATATATACATATATACACACACATATATAAAACACATATATACAGACATACATATACACATATATATAGACATATATATATATACATATATATATATATATATATATATATATATACATATATATATATATATATAAATATATATATAAATATATATATATATATATATATATATATACGTACATATATATATATATATATATACGTACATATATATATATATATATATATATATATATACATATATGGATATATAAATATACATATATATATATATATATATACATATATACATATATACATATATATATACATATATACACATATATATACATATACATACATATATATACACATATATATACATATATCTATACATATATACATGTATATACATACATATATATATATATATATATATATACATACATATATATATATATATATATATATATATATATATATATATATATATATATACATATATATATATATATATATATACATACACATATATGCATACATATATATATTACATATATACGTGTATACATATATATA
This sequence comes from Acanthosepion pharaonis, assembly GCA_903632075.3. Taxonomy (NCBI): domain Eukaryota; kingdom Metazoa; phylum Mollusca; class Cephalopoda; order Sepiida; family Sepiidae; genus Acanthosepion; species Acanthosepion pharaonis. Next base: position 218,955 of record CAHIKZ030000528.1, on the reverse strand, counting down.
TACATTAAGTAGGTTGATTTTGTAACTAAAAAATCAATACACACATATATATATATATATATATATATATATATATATATATATATATATATATATATATATATATATATTAGGTAGCTCGATTTTGCAACTGTAAAAAATTAACTCGAGAAAAGTTGGAAAATAATGTCAAAAATTATCACAAAAAATATTTTTCTTCAAAACTTTGTTTTTATTTGAGTAATCGAAATTAAAGAGAAAATAAATTGCGATTTTTATCATCATATCGGTGTCGCCGGAGACATGTGTAGGTTAAATTAAACCGAGTCTTAATGAAAAGAAACGAAGAAAATACGCTTAATAATGGGGTTTCTTAAGTTTCCTATTTATTCTCTTAATAAATTAAATGAAAGTATTAAAAATTAAAAAAAAAAAAACTCACTAAAATATTTTGTTTAAAATACAAAGAACTACTTACGAACGCCGTTTAAATTACTGGATATTTCATCGGTATTTACCGATAGTAATTACCTTCTCTTGTAAGTTCGTTTTATTTTTGTTTACTGTTTACGCTTTTAATTAGCACAAATATCTATTGTATTTTTCATCAAAATATACTTAACTATTTAAAAAATACAACATTTATAATTATTGTAATTTGTTTATATTTTCAAAATTTTTTCAAAGTGTGTTTTATTAAAAAAAAAATCTGTTTACGAGCTAATCTCGGAACTAACTCTACTTTTAGGTAAGTAAAACTTACTTTTAATTTAATAATGTATTTCGAATTTTATTTTCAAATTTATTTTTAAAAATATCTTTCTGTAATTTCGGATAATACATATATTTCGTTTTTCAGATATTTTAATAAAAATGAAAGGAAAAAGCATCCAAGAGGGCCTTATAGCCTTACCAGAATTCAACTGTATACTATTGAGTTGATCAGGGGAGATGTATCTTCCAATTTGGAGCCAGCTTTGCCAGTAGCTTGCTCTTGGATCTGAGGGCTATGGGCCTTCTTATCCCCAATAAGTTGGCTCTCTGTGCTGCGCCAAGAAATTCTTCTCCCCAGAATCGATACTTCAAATATACAAAACAACCATTCGCCCTTACATAGAGTATTGCTGCCATATATGGGCTGGGGCACCTTTTGCTTACCTCGGAGTTCTTGACAAGATCCAGAGACGGATATGTAATGTAATTGGCCCTGATCTGGCGTCTCGTTTCCAGTCACTCTCTCACAGACGCGCCATCGCCTCTCTCTGTCTTTTCTACAAATACTTCCATGGTAACTGCTCTGACGAGCTGCTTTCACTGGTTCCCAGACTCCATGAATTCAAGCGCCCTACGAGGCTGGCATCCCGCTCCCACCCTTACACCGTAGAAACTCTCAAATGTAGCCGTCTCTTCTACTCCAATAGCTTCATACCTCGCACCTCTCGCCAGTGGAACACCCTCCCCAGTTACTGCTTCCCTGAAGGCTATAATCTCCAACTATTCAAATGTAATGTCAATCGACATCTCCAGTTACTTTGATCTACCCACTATCCTTCTCTCCATCCTTTCTCCTATCACTCCTATCTGCTTTCGCTCCAAATCTTCCGCAACCCCCTGCATCCTAGTGGCTTCACGCCATGCTTGGGGCGTAATGCTTAAAAAAAAAAAAAAAAAGAAAAAAAAAAGAGATGTCTATATAGATAAAAGTAAAATTGATAGAGCAAAGGCCAAAGGAAAAACAAATGCCCATCAACAGCATGATGAAAGGTTGGAAAATCCTCTTTGTATTGGAGTTGTTCGGAGAACTGACAAAGACACGATAATGTAAAAGGAAATAGTGGAAGTAAATGGAGAGAAAACTCTGAAAAAAACTAAGGGACCAAAACGCCATTTGACTGTCACGAAGGAGATGTTATATGAAAGTGATATGGTTCGGCTTTTCTTGCCGAGCAAGTGGTTGATGTTTTGCATGAATTCAACAATGTGAGCACTATCAAGGCTATCCTTGTTGACCACATTAATGCCAATACAGGCTGTGAAGGTGGATTTGTTGCATTCTAGAAAGAAAACTTAACAGAAACCTTCACACGATTGTTTGCTCGTTGCCACCAAAATAAACTTCCGTTTAGAGCTCATTTTAAACATGCAGATGGTACCACAAAATGCCCTACCACATCCAGTGTGAAGTAAATTATGTGTAAATGATTACCATAATTTACCCCAAATATCATTTTCAGCTGATGGCTGTTGTTCTATTTTTAAAATTGAAAATACAGATACTCTTAGTCACGACCAAAGACTCCTTTATGAATATACAGTGGGTATTTCTAGAGGTAAGGTGCACTCTAGATTTGTATCATGGAAAATTGGTCCATTAAACCAGGCAAGGTGGTTAACGTTAGCCATCAGTCTGATGTGTTTATGGACTTGTGTTGCATATCAACGAAATCTTTCAACCAAACTCCACAGTTTAATAAATTTTATTGCGAATGTGTATGCCATTTGCTGGTTCAAAATTAAAAGAAATAACATGTTCCACAATGAGCAAAATTATATTTTCAATATGATCCAAAGGATTATGAAGCAACCATATGAAATCCAACAGATCACATTGAAAAATATACAATACAATGCTTTCGCCTTACTGCCTGAAAATATCTTATATTCAATAGTCAAATCTGATGAACTGGAAGTGATAGAAGAATAAATAAAAAATATAAGAATATAAAGAATTTTAGCCATTAGTTAAGTAAATATTTATTCATATAAAAATGACCAAATTAGTTGTGCCAAATATTGGAATCATTTTAAGAATTTTATCTAATTTCACCATAAATATTAAAGCTGTAGAGAGTGCATTTTTTTTTTTTCAATAACTCAAATTAATTTTTATATTCTTTCAGGATTGAGGAACCAGCCAAGAATCGATTAAAAGGAATGACAACTACCAATTTTAAAACTATGCACTGGACAAAGTTAATAGATCTGTCATGAAGTGGAGATTGTGAACTACCACTCAGAAGAATTTTCTGAAAATGAACTTTGGGAATCATTATTAAATGGTACGAATCTTGAATTGCCAAATTTGCTCTCACATTCTAAAGGCGTGGAACGGGTAGTCAAGTTAACAGAAACTTCCCAATCTGTTTATGGCTTTGAAGCAAGGCACCAGCTCATAATAGCAAAGTTATAAATTAAGACCAACATTTTCATCTATGGGATCTTATTTGATCTAATGATATTTGACACTATATATTAATCCCTATTAAACTTTTATTTGTTTTTCCATATTTGTATGTTGTATTTTCATTCATAATAGACAAAAAATCAATTTATTAATGTATTCAACTATTACTAATTAATTCACGAGGTAAAAAACAGCATTTTGAAGACGTCACTGATAATGTGGGAGTTCAGATTTTCAATTTAAAATTTACTTATAAATTCTTCATTTTATTTCATTTTCATAAAATAAAAAAAAAACAACATTCCTTGATTTCAATACTGAAATTGTTTGGTTTTCTCATCAATACTTAGGCCAAATCTTGCAAAATCATAGCTTTCTCAGTGCATTCTTTAACTTTAATGCCAAATGCTCAAAAACCGTCAGATTTAATTTTTTTGTATCACTATTTAATACGTCTATGCACAACATTCGGTAGATTATTCTTTTTTGATATTTTAAAAAAAGTGAAAAATCAACCTACACTAATACTACATATACAGTGTAACCCGGATATTAGAGAAACCCGGATATAAGAGAAACCCGGATATAAGAGAAACCCGGATATAAGAGAGATTTTATCTGGTCCCAAATTAGAGCCTGTGTTAATGTATATAAAATAGACGAAACCCGGATATAAGAGAAACCCGGATATAAGAGAAACCCGGATATAAGAGAAACCCGGATATAACAGAGATTTTATCTGGTCCCAAATTAGAGCCTGTGTTAATGTATATAAAATAGACTAACCCCGGATAAAAGAGAAACACGGATATAAGAGAAACCCGGATATAAGAGAGATTTTCTCTGGTCCCAAATTAGAGCCTGTGTTAATGTATATAAAATAGACCAAAACCGGATATAAAAGAAACCCGGATATAAGAGAAACCCGGATATAAGAGAGATTTTCTCTGGTCCCAAATTAGAGCCTGTGTTAATGTATATAAAATAGACCAAAACCGGATATAAAAGAAACCCGGATATAAGAGAAACCAGGATATAAGTGAAACCCGGATATAAGAGAGATTTTCTCTGGTCCCAAATTAGAGCCTGTGTTAATGTATATAAAATAGACCAAAACCGGATATAAAAGAAACCCGGATATAAGAGAAACACGGATATAACAGAGATTTTATCTGGTCCCAAATTAGAGCCTGTGTTAATGTATATAAAATAGACCAAACCCGGATATAAGAGAAACCCGGATATAAGAGAAACCCGCAGATAAGAGAGATTTTCTCTGGTCCCAAATTAGAACCTGTGTTAATGTATATGAAATAGACCAAAACCGGATATAAAAGAAACCCGGATATAAGAGAAACCCGGATATAAGTGAAACCCGGATATAAGAGAGATGTTCTCTGGTCCCAAATTAGAGCCTGTGTTAATGTATATTAAATAGACCAAACCCGGATATAAGTGAAACCCGGATATAAGAGACACGGATATAAGAGAAACCCGGATATAAGAGAGATTTTCTCTGGTCCAAAATTAGAGCCTGTGTTAATGTATATAAAAAAGACCAAACCCGGATATAAGAGACTTCTTCTCCGGTCCCGACAACTCTCTTGTATCCGTTACACTGTATATATATATATATATATATATATATATATATATATATATATATATATATATATTAAGCATTACGCCCCGAGCAAGGCGGGGAAGCCACTAGGATGCAGGGGGTTGCAGAAGATTTGGAGCGAGATCAGATAGGAGTGATAGAAGAAAGGATGAGGAGAAGGATAGTGGATAGATCAAGGCAACTGGAGATGTCGATTGACATTACATAGCTGGAGATTATAGCTCTCAGGGAAGCAGTAATTGGGAAGGGTGTTCCACTGGCGAGAGGTGCGAGCTATGAAGCTATTGGAGTAGAAGAGACGGCTACATTTAAAAGTTTCTACAATGTAAGGGTGGGAGCGGGATGCCAGCCTCGTAGGGCGCTTGAATTCATGGAGTCTGGGAACCAGTGAAACCAGCTCATCGGAGCAATTACCATGAAAATATTTGTAGAAAAGACAGAGAGAGGCGACGGCGCGTCTGTGAGAGAGTGACTGTAGACGAGATGCCAGATCAGGGCCAATTATATTACATATCCATCTCTGGATCTTGTCAAGAACTCCGAGGTAAAGAGAAGGTGCCCCAGACCATATATGGCAGCAATACTCCATGCAAGGGCGAATGGTTGATTTGTATATTTGAAGTATCGATTCCGGGGAGAAAAATTTCTTGGCGCGGCAAAGAGTGCCAACTTTCCTCGCGGTGGAAGAAGCAATTGACTCAATGTATTTGTTCCATCTCAGGTCAGCAGTCCAGGGAGTTGCTCTCAAGAAGTTGACTATCAGACATTCTAATTGGGGGGGCAGGGAAGGATCTCTATGGTGATTAATAGAGAGTAGTTTAATTTTCGAGGCGTTAAAGTTGACCAGCCAATTCTTGCCCCAGTTAACAACCGATTGGAGGTCCATTTCGAGACGCACGGTCAGGTTAGTTTTGTCACCGACACTAGATTTGTTTTTGAGGCAGAAGTAAATTGTAGTGTCGTCCGCGTAGACGCAAACTTGGGAATCTATGGTGTCAGGAAGGTCATTGATGAAAATAAAGAATAGAGTGGTGCCAAGGATGGAGCCTTGGGGACACCTGCGTTCGTGGGATAGGAACTGGAGGAGAATCCGTTGAGAACGACCTTCAATTCACGGTTTGACAGGAATGATTGTATTAGGTCAAACAATCGACCTGTAATGCCATAAACCTGGAGCTTACGAAGAAGGCCTGCATATATATATATATATATATATATATATATATATATATATATATATATATATATATATATATATATATACACACACATATATATATACACAAATACATCCATATACATATGAACATACGTATACATATATACGCACATATATATATATATATATATATATATATATATATATATATATATATATATATATATATACATATATATTTAAATACATATATATACATATATATACAATTATATATACATACATATACATATATATATACACATATATACACATATATATATATAAAAACATATATACTCATATATACATACATTTATATATACATATATGCATATATACACATATATATATATGCATATATACATATATACCAACATATACACACACACATATATATATATATATATATATGCATTATATATATATATATATATATATATATATATATATATATATATATATATATATAAAAACTTATATGCACATAAATACATATATACACATATATGTATACACATATATATATATATATATATATATATATACTTATGTATATATAAATAAAAAGAAAGAACAGTAAGATATATATTCCGGTGTTCTTATAGATATATTTTTTACAAAATAGTGCTCAATGTAAATTTACAGAGCATTAATATTATAAATAATATTTTAAAACAATTTATAATACATATATATATATATATATATATATATATATATATATATATATATATCTATATATATATATATATATATATATATGTTTAGGTTCCTCCATCAAACCGCGAAAAAAAAGAGTATGGCATGATCAAAAATACGCAAATTTGACGAAAAACAACTTTTATCGTCTAAATGTTTATGTTAATATTAAGAAGAAAGACCAAAGTATTTTTGTGGTATTTTTTTACATTTTTTAATCGTTCATAGCACGTCCAAAATTTTCGTTAAAATGTTGTTTTTTTTTTGTGTCAGCAAAATTGACAGAGAAACACTCAAGGCAGCCATTTTTTCCATTTCATAAAAAAAATGAAAATATCAGTTTGAAATTCTTTTAAAAATCAATTATGATTTTTTCAAAACTTATTTTAAGAAAATCAGAATAATAATGTTTAGTTAAAATATTTTGAAACAAACATTATTTAGTTTATGCGCCAGAAAGTTGTAGTTTGAAAATAAAACAAAGGAGGTCATAAAATTTTGCGTCACTTGACTGGTGATGAATGACGTATTGACAGATTACGTGAGGATAATTTACTCTACGGAAGGAGAGAATTAAAATTATTTAGATTTAAGTGAAAAAATTAATTACCTCATTATTTTTAAGGAAAACTTTCAACGCTGTAATTTTTTTTACTTAGTTTTCACCTTTACGTTTACGATGTTTTATGGAAAATATATTATAAAGAAATTAAAATAAATGTTGAGAGTGAGATTAAATTTCATAAGAAAGTTATCTAATTAATTTGTAGGTAAGTTTCTTATGAAATTTAATCAGAAGTGTACATAAAATACTATAATTTTATGTTCATTTATTACATTTGACTGTGTTATTTGTATTTTCCTTCATTTTATTATTAATTTTGAGATTTCATTTACGCAAAAAATGTCATAACTGAGATTAATATAAAAATAAGATCATATAAATTTTATAAGATGATACTAATACTTGTAGGTACCCTTCACAGTTGAAAATGAAAAATCAAATTAATTCTACACACGTGTTTCGCAAATGTAAAGGCCTTTAACAGCGGAGAACAATGCTTAACTCAAAAAACGTAATTTAATTGTATCTTAGTTGGTCTTCCGTACTTTATAATTACATTCTTATTATAAACACAAAATTACATTTCTTAATTACTGCAGGTCTACTGATTAGTCAAAACGATACAATTTACAACGCGCTAAAAAAGATCTATCTGAAAAGGACATTCACGAAACTGAAGGCGGCTTTTAACTAATCTTTTAATATTTTAACAACTTAAACGTAAAAATCTATTATAATTACAGAAATAGAAAATAATTGTATTAAAAGTTCATTTTTCATCGAAAAAAAATTTTTGTTTCAGAAAATATTGTCCATATTCATAAAAACAACTAAAAGGAAATAAATTAAACAATATCTTTGTTTATTGAGTTTTGTATGTTACCATTCAGAGCTAATTTTCATGTAGGGCGGTCCAATTAAAAAAAAAAATAAGGTGTTTGCTTTCCTGAAAGCCTTGTGCTTTTAACTAATATATTCACTAAACTGAATGCGACTGAATTTCTAGAGTTTTCATAGAATTAGTTGGGGGGGGGATATAAAAAATATTTTTCCATGATTTTAAAAAAAGAAATCATATTCATATTAATTTCCCTCATTTGTGAATAGTTTCGACAATTATTTTTATTTTTGTAAGATTTTCCAAATTAATGTCTGTCATACAAAAAGAAAAAAAAAACGTGCTAAAAATTAATTTTACTATTTCTCATGAAGGTACCTATACATATACATACTTACATACATATATATACGTGTATATACATACATGTATACACACACACACACACATATATATATATATATAAATACATATATATATACATATATACATATATATACATATATATATACATGTATACATATATATATATATATATATATATATATATATATATATATATATGTATATATATATATATATATAAACATATATATCTACGTATATATATATATATATGCATATATATGCATACACATATATATACATATATATACATATATATATATATATATATATATATATAAATATACATATATATACATACATACATATATATATATATATATATATATACATACACACAAAAACACACACACAGGCATGCACGCCCCCCCATATATATATATATATATATATATATATATATATATGAGGTTTGTCAGAAATAGTAATGGGACTGGTGTAAAAAAAATATATTTCAATTTCAAACAACAAACTACATGATTTGCCCTTTATTTTATCCCCCTCCTGTCTAATGCACTTTTCAATCCTTCTCTTCTATGCAGTGCTTGAAGGATTTTTCTCGGATACCCTTCAGCTCCGTAGTTGATGGCTTCCACGCCTTCCAAACTGCCCCCTTGATGATCCCCTTGCGCTTGGTGAAAAGAAAACTGTCACGGGGAGCCAGATCAAGTGAATAGGGAGTTTTTTTTTCCACGGCGTTGATGTTCATCCCGGTCAGAAACTACCGGATGATTAGGTGCACTGTCGTGGTGAAACAGCTACGACTTGTCCTGCCACAACTATCGTTTCGTCTCACGCTCTCAGCTAAACAAACGCCGCAGGGATCTTTTTGTAGACTTACTGATTGATCTGGCCCTATAGCAAGAACGGACTGTGGACGAAGTCTATCACATCAATGAAGAAAACGACTACCTTTATTTTACAGACAGATCTCGTAATTAGAAAAGTACTGGAAACTATATATATTGTTGTTTTGACTTTAATTCCGTTGTAGCTCGAAAGGATTAGATACTGTTCAATCTCATGTGAAAATTTATTTGTTCACTATAGCACAAACATCATGTCGTCTGGATACGACTGAAATGAGACCTAGGATTGGACTTTCCCGCTGACTTCTACATTCGTTGTCAAACCCCAATGCGCATATCTATCTATCTATCTATCTATCTATCTATCTATCTATCTATCTATCTATCTATCTATCTATATATATATATATATATATATATATATATATATATATATATATATATATATATATATATATATACGCATATATATACATACATATATATATACAAATACATATATCAATATATACATATATTTGCACATACATATATACAATATATATATATATATATATATATATATATATATATATATAGTATATATATATAGATATATACCTATACATATATCAATATATATATATATAAACATATATATCTCAATATATACACACATATATATATATATGTACAAACATCTAAAATATATACATACGCACACACACACACACACATATATATACGCATATATATACATACATACATATATATAAAATACATATATCAATATATACATATATTTGCACATACATATATATATATATATATATATATATATATATATATATATATATATAGTATAGTATAGGTTTATATATAGATATATACCTATACATATATCAATATATATATAAACATACATATCTCAATATACACACACACACACACATATATATATATATATACAAACATCTAAAATATATACATATGCACACACACACACACACATATATATATATATATATAATATGCAGTCTTTATTTTATTATATCTTCATTCTTCTTCTCGTAGATATTCTAACTTTAATCTTCCTTTCATTTATTTCATGTTTTACTTTTCTCCTTTTTCATGGCTACCTTTTTTATGCTTTTATGGCATTTTTCTTCCAAAATGCCCTGAGATAAATTCTTCATTCTATTTTTCGTTCGCATCCCTTTTCTTTATTTTTTTTCCTTTCATTCTTCCCTTCTGAGCACATTATCTGTGCTACGACCCTCGATCTGACACATACTCACTGCATCCTTTCCTGTTATTTTCAAACATAATCATGTCTGCTTTCTACGTTTTATTTTACGCAGCTTTGATCCCAGCAGGAACTTCTAGTTGGAAAAAGCCCACCATAAAAGCCGAACAATCTCGGCACTTATGACAACGACAATATTCGCAAGAAATGGCATCATAAAAATCTCATATGTTGCATTCCCCTTTGCTTTCATTTGTGTTTTATAAACTCCAGCATTTCTCTTTTATCGTTGCAACTCATAGTGCATGTTCTAATATTCGTAAGTAAGATGACAGGATTGGATAGCGACTTTTTTCAGCAGGCAACTCTCACTTAACCTAAAAATAAAGAAGTTACATCATTATATTTATTGTTATGCCAAGAAAGTTATCTGCCTATCTATCAGTTTCTTCATATATCTATATACCGGCGAGTGGTTAAAATGTTCGCTTCCTGACCATGAGACCCGGTTTCGAATCTCACCATGATCGATTTTATCATGCGGCAAAGTGCCTGCAAACCATACGATTTTACTCACAAGGCTTGGGTCAACCCGTGGTAAAACCAAGCCTTGTGAGTGAAATTGGGTAAATGTAACAATTGGGTCATCGATAGACTAATCAAAACAGATAACTGAAATTTTTCAAGATCAGAGTTCCGTTTCAATATGATCACATCGACGTAACTCTATTTTAGGAATACGTTTTCACAACATCGCCCACGTGACGCCGTAGATAGATCAAGGCAACTGGAGATGTCGATTGACATTACATTTGAATAGTTGGAGATTATAGCTCTCAGGGAAACTGGAATAGGGAAGGCAGTTCCACAGGCGAGAGGTGCGAGACATGAAGCTATTGGAATAGAAGAGACGGCTACATTTAGTAGTTTCGACAGTGAAGGGCTGAGAGCGGGATGCCAGCCTCGTAGGGCGCTTGAACTCATGAAGTCTGGGAACCAGCGAATGCAGTTCCTCGGAGCAATTGTCATGAAAGTATTTGTAAAAAAGACAGAGAGAGGTAACGGCGCGTCTGTGATAGAGATGCCAGAACAGGGCCAATTATATTACATAACCGCCTCTGGAGCATATCAAGAAATATATATATTTATTGAAGCATGATTCATTGAATAATTTAGACATATTGTGTCTATTTATTTCTATACTGATCTTTTGCAGTTCTCTTATCAGATTTTTACTGTTAAGATGAAATACATCTAGGAAGGCGTCGTAGTTTTTTTCTAACCCAATTTCTTTCGATCTTTCCCAAGATTATATTCATGGGTAAATTACGAAAACAAAAATTTCGCATTCCGTTGAGATGATTCTTAACATGACCCGTAATTATTTTAAGATTTATCCGTTTCAGTATATATATAAGAGTAATTCATCGAGTTTGAAAGAAACCTCAACAGAATGCATTAAGCACTGGATGGCCGAATCGGCCTATATCTGGGACTAATCGGCAGTGCGCATCCAATACCGAGAATTGAAACCCCGATAGTTAGGTTGTCAAGCAATCATCATACCAACTATTCCAACGGGCCTCGGTGACGAAGTGACTGCTAATCAGACTCAATATAGCGCCGCTCGCTCACATATTCCGTGGTGGAACTCTACAGAGTTCTCTCTAACCATAGGACTGTGCCCCCTGGATCCACGACTACTATCACCAAACCGCTCACTCTAGAGCATTAGAAGCCGGTTCAAGCAATGATGTACATGATGGAAATTATTAGGAGGATTTGATAATTATATTTAATTAATTCTTCGAGTTTGAAAGAAACCTCAACAGAATGCAGAAAGTACTGGACGGATGCGCACTGCTGATGAGTCCCAAATATAGGACGAAACGGCCGTCCAGTGCTTTCTACATTCTGTTGAGGTTTCTTTCAAACACGATGAATTACTTAAATACAATTATCAAATCCACCTAATAATTTCTATATATATATATATATATATGTGTGTGTGTGTGTGTGTGTGTGTGTGTGTGTGTGTGTGTGTGTGTATTGAGAGTGAAAGAGGAACATTTTGTGATAGATATTATTAAGCTTAAACTGGTAGATAGATAGCTACATATTCGTATAATTCTAGGCATTTTTTCCTTACATATATATTACAATTTTCCAAACGCGCTTGCAATGTTCTCTTCCGCCATTCCACCAATATTCTTTGTTATATAGGTTCACCATTGTTTTTAATATACTTCGCTCTCTTATCGCCACTCCCTTTTTTTTCACCCTCGTCTCTGGCCTCACTCTCCACCTGCTTGACGTTTCCGGTATTTTTCCTATCTACCGGATAAGCCCTCGCGTGCTTACTGAATAGGAAAGCACCACGCTCTTCCACAATAGTGACATACACCTGTTCGCTAATGCACTCTTATCAATCTCCTCTCAGTGTCCAGCCACGCGGAAAGAGTCTGCTGTGGCGAATAGTGTACACGCGCCGTCGCACACCATATAAAATGGCCGGCAGACAAACTTTCATGGAATCGCGAGTGTTGTCCACAGCAACTGGCTTACATTTACTGCTCAAGGATCCTTTCATCATGTGCCATGTGCATAGTTCTCTCATTTCCAAGGCTTTCATATCGAACGTATCCATTGAGTTTGATGTTTTTTTTTTTTTCCGGTAAGATAATAGATTTGAAATACAATGGCAGACCAATAGCAAATCAATGGCCAGACATGCAATTGTCTCCAATTTATCAAAAGAATTTTATTTTTTCTATCATAATTTATACATATAGATTTATGTCATGTGCATCATGTATGATTATATATGTGTGTATATAGGTGCGAAAATACTGTAAAACTTTAGTTTTATGTGGATACGAGGTGTGTTCTAAAAGTAATCGAGGCAGAAAACTATAACGAATAACAGTTCGGCATTTAATCCTCTTCGAAGTAGTCCTCTTCTGAAGACACACTCTTTATAAAACGTCGTTTCCATTGAGAGAAGCATTCATGGAACTCCTTTTTGAGGAAAGCGCACAGCTGCCTCGTCTAAGAAAAAAAAAGGAAAGAAAGAAAAGAAAGAATAAAAGAGAAAAAAGAAAGAATGTAAAGAAATGAAAAAATGAAAGGAATGAAAGAAAGAAATGAAAGAAAGAAAGAATGATTAACAGAAAGAAAAATGAAAGAAAAGAAGAATGAAAGAAAAATAAGGAATGAAAGAAAAGGAAGTTTGAATGAAAGAAGAGAAAGAAAGAATGAAGGAAAGAAAAGAAAGAAGGAAAGAAATGAAAAAAGAAAGAAAAGAAATAAAAGAAATGAAAGAGAGAAAAGAAATGAAAGAAAAAAAAAAAAAGAAAGAAAGAAAGGAAATAAATCAAAGATTGGAAAGAAAGACAGAACGAATGAATAAAAGGAAGAAAAGTATAAATGAAACAGAAACATGAATTAATGAAAAAAAAGAAAAGAATGAATGAAATGTGTGTGGGGGGGTGTATTTAGGAAGCAATTTCTCTTTTAGCATGTCTGATTGAATAAATTACTAACATTATATCGGTTAATTTTTTAGCAAAATCCGTTCATACTCACGAATAACCTTACATGTATTGATGTTAAAAAATGAGAGGAATGTGCTATAACAGCTCAAATTTCATTTATTTTGATTTCCGAAGTACTTTCGATCTTCTTCCAAGATCATCTTCAGGAGTGCAAGTAGTACAAAACTATATGTTGTTCAAGGGTACAGATATTAATACAAAGTTGTGCGTTGCTATCCATTACCGTAATTTTTCATTATGCTTTTAAATGCAAACGATTGAAAATATGAACTTGAAAAATATTATCCCTTATGGATTAGAACTTGAAAAATATTATCCCTTATGGATTTTCTTTCTCTAAGTTATGTCATTGTCATGCGCAAACTGGGTTATTCAACTAAATGTTAAAATCGTTTTGTTTCAAACCCACTGTCTTCACGACTGTGTAATTGTGAGAGGCAAAAGGTCATTCAGGTCTTCACTAATGCAACAAACATTCATAATCTGGCTTCCATCTATTCAAGAACGATCAAGAGAATGGTTATTACATTTACAAAAGAGGTAAATGTAGAGAAAAAAACTGGATCAGAAGGTCCCAACAGGAAGAAGGATCATCATTTCAACTTAGATCTAAAGAGATCAATTAAAAAAGATCCAACTTAATCCATAAGATGTTTGGCATGTGAGAGAGAAGTTTCAGCTATGACAGTTCAAACACGAGTGAAAAAAACAAACTTGAAAATGAAATCGTACGTGAAATGTATAAGGCATCTTGTCACTCCAGGACAGAAAATTATAAGTTTAGATAGGACGACGATCATCTTGAATAAGTTGGAAAATGATCCTGAATAATATCTATCTATCTATCTATCTATCTATCTATCTATCTATCTATCTCTCTCTCTCTCTCTCTCTCTCTCTCTCTCTATATATATATATATATATATATATATATATATATATATATATATATATATGTAAAAATATATAGAAAATAGGAAGGAACTGGTTAGGTAAATAATCCAGAGTCCCTTAGTATTTTAGTTATTATTTTAAAAAATAGTGCTCGATACAAAAGTAGAGCATAAATATAATTATTTATTTAAAATATGATTCCAAATCGCTACATGAGACCTCTTATGTAGCGATTTGGAATCATATTTTAAATAAATATATATATATATATATATATATATATATATATATATATATATATATATATATCAGCAGATGTTTAATGCCACACCATCTAAATAGTATTCTTTTTTTTCTTTTTCTTTTTTTTAAGCGTTTCACCCCAAGCAAGGCGGGAAGCCACTAGGACGCAAGGGGTTACAGAAAATTTGTAGCAAGATCAGATAGGAGTGATAGAAGAAAGGATGAGGAGAAGGGTAGTGGATAGATCAAGGCAACTGGAGATGTCGATTGAAATTACATTTGAATAGCTGGAGATTATTAGCTCTCAGGGAAACTGGAATAGGGAAGGGAGTTCCACAGGCGAGAGGTGCGAGACATGAAGCTTTTGGAGTAGAAGAGACGGCTGCATTTAGTAGTTTCGACAGTGAAGGGGTGAGAGTGGGATGCCAGCCTTGTCGGGCGCTTGAACTCATGAAGTCTGGGAACCAGCGAGTGCAGCTCCTCGGAGCAATTGCGATGAAAGTATTTGTAAAACAGACAGAGAAAGGCGACGGCTCGTCTGTGAGAAAGTGACTGTAAACGAGATGCCAGATCAGGGTTCTGGTCGGCGTCCATATAAGCAAAGTCGCAGCGAGCGAAAATCAGTTCCAGAGTATTCAGTTCCAGTTCCAGTTGAGAGGCAGTTGAGTTAAGTTGAAGTTGCACCCCCCTCGCAGAGCTGACAAAGATTCCACGCAAATTCCGAACTCATCTTCTAATCAAGAACAATTTATTTTTGAAGAACGACTTAAAATCACACCACCAAAACAAGTTTTACGAATTTCGCCTGAAGAAACACCAAGAACCAGTTTCTTAAAAGATCAAACAACTTGAGATGTTAAGAGTCGCCTAACAAACACAAAGTGTCACGATACCATATAGCGGGTTTGGGAAGAAAACTCAGTCTTGTACTCAGCAACCAGATATAAAGTATTGTTATCCTTTTTTTTAACACATTTGAACTTTTTGAGTTATTATTTTCTTTTCTTTTACACATACTTGTGCGATATCGCATTTGTTCGAACTCGGCTTGCAGTACGGCCCAGTGACTGATTTCGTCTGCCTAGTGATCTAGGCAGACGAAATCAGTCGCTGGGCCAATTCACAACGTGGGTAGGTTAGACTAGAAATCAAAGCAGTTACTTCGGTAACCAGACGTTGGAAGCGAGCTGGGAACGACGAGGCTGATACCGAATCTAACCAGATTCCCATCCGAATCACCAAAAGGTTAGAACGTCACATTTGGTGCCGCGACCAATACCAAGCCAGTTGGTCGTCACAGGACAGGATAGCACGACGGACGCAGACAGGCGGACGTCACGTTTGGAGCGGCAACACCGGGGTGGGGACGTCACAAATTAAAGTTTTACGTTATCTTTCGTCCGACGCTTTGTTAGAAGAAAATCGTCTGAATTAAGAAAAGCTACAAAAAGGAATCAAACCTCTTTACAATAAAATAATGGAATAAAATAAAAACAATAAAATTAAGAGAGAGAAAGGGGAGGAGAGGAAAAATTTAAGTTACCCTGAACAAGACAAAAACACACCAAAAGACTGCCAATGTCGGACGATACGTGTTGATAACAATAACCCCCAAAATGTTTAGTCCGAGCCCTTTGCAGTCCAGAAAAAAAAAACCGCTGAATAATTGAACCCACAAGTGACAGAACTCAATAAATGCTCCCCAATAGCAAACTCGTGCTCCTGTGAGTGTCCGGATACTAATGAATCATGTCTACGTATAAATATATACCCACGCACATGCTTCGCCAACCGCAGTTCCAGATTTTGGATAGTCCTACCCACATAATCGGCCTCACGCCGACATCTTAAACGATAAATAACGGAACGTTGTTCATTAGTGTCAAGGCATCCTTACGGATAGATGCGAAGTCCCTCCTAGTAGAAAAGATGTTCCGAACTACTACAGAATTTAAGCAGATGACAATAGAGGAGATCTTATCACCGCTAGATTGACTAAAAGAGTCAATCATGCGGTTATCCCATCTAGACGGGACACTTAGTTGAACCAAACGTTTTAATTTCATTAAATTTAGAAATATTGAGTCTAATGTTTATTTTAATAACACTTTCCGGATAGCCGTTAATAAGGACGATATTAGTAATTTCTCTGAGTTCAGCATCTATCTTGCACTCCAAACAAATAATCAATGAACGATGAATGTGTTAACAAGGTTAATTTTCCTAGACTTATGGGCGAAATCGTTCCAACTGACACACAACCCAGTAAAACTCGTCTTCCTATATAAGATGGTGAGGAAAGAAGTATTTCTCTCACCCAGCACATCCGGGAACGGTAACATTATTATTCTCCATCTTTATCGTAAATTGTAATGTGTTGGGAGACTATTTAGATATTGAAAATAAGCAAAAAAAAAAGAAGCTATCTGCTACGCTATATTCATGAAAAATATGGAAACGTGTCATCAACATAACGGAAATATCAGTAAAAGTTTAGAGATCTTGTCAAACAATTACCTCTCATGAAATAACCCCAAGAACTACCTATCGCTACCCCATCAATCTGTTGATACATTGTCAAAGCTGAACGAGATTGACTTAGTAGCCATCCCAATCACATCGACAAAGGCACTGGCAGGAAAAGATGTAGGCTTTAAGAGGTCACGATACAGAGAGCACAAATACCGATGGTCTTGTCAACAGACTATCGATATCAAATGATACGAGAAATTCCGTGTCAACAGTACGTTGCAGTGTCAACAGTACGTTGCAGTTTACGTATATCAGACGCAAACTGGAGCGAGTCTTGAATACAATATTCAGGTCAATATGATACTCGGGACCAATATAATGCTCAGACCAATACAAAACTCTGGACCAATACAATACCCCGGACCAATAAAATACTCGTGACCAATAAAATACTCGGGACCAATAAAATACTCAGACCAATACAATACTCAGACTAATACAATACACGGGGCCAATAAAATACTCAGACCAATACAATGCTCGGGGCCAATACGATACTTTGACCAATACAATACACGAGACCAATACAATACTCAGACCAATACAAAACTCGGGACCAATAAAATGCTCAGACCAATACAATGCTCGGGGCCAATACAATACTCAGACCAATACAATACTCGGGACCAATAAAATACTCAGACCAATACAATACTCGGGACCAATACAATGCTCAGACTAATACAATATTCAGGGCCAATAAAATACTCAGACCAATACAATACTCAGACCAATACAATACTCAGACCAATACAATACTCGGGACGCGGACATCAGAAAAATGCTTAAATATTCTTTTCTTGTGGATTGATTTATTTTTACTCCACTGTCAGTGGAGACTTCAGGGGTTATTGGCCCTCATTCGATAGAGTTTATTCAGGGGTTTGCCGGGGTTGCGTCTCGATTAAGGAATGAGCTTCAGAGGGGAGTTGCTCTTGCAGCGTGTCTCACTGGAGATGGAGCGAGGTAATGCTTTTGCCATCAATGCAGCTGCCAGAGGATAGCAAATAAAATTTTTAAATAAAGTGCTTATTTCAGTAAAGATTATTTTAGTTATGAAAGAAACTCATTTTAAAACAAAAAGATACTCTGAATAATATTGCAAAGCAGGATCAAAAACTTCGACCACCCGCTTGGCTAACTCATGTTGGGCAGATCCCAGATTAGGACAAAATAGGCCGAAGTGGGACATTTGTTTCTGAATTTCGTCAACCCGTACATCCTAGGTCGCCGAGAGCCTACAAGTCGGATCCTATCGCATAAAGACTGATAAGAATAGCGAATCTGAAAATAATCTCCGTTTTAGACAATTTTACATTTTGGCAAACACCTAAATAGAAGAATCGTTAGCAGCCGAAATCGAATATTAACGAAATTCGCTAAGTGACAAACAGCTTCATAGGAAACGTGGAATTACGTCTAAAATGCAATTTATTATTAAACTTGGTAGAAATCCGGAATAAATAGTTTCTGTGAGCCTAAAAAGGAAAAATCAAGACTCACATGCATCGTAGTATAGAAATTGAACGAAAAATTTCTCTTTATGACGAGAATAAGACGGCCGGTGCAATCTGATAGAAACTTTCTCTAAAATATACAGATGTTTTCCCTAGCGTACTTTAAGTGTCGAATCCGCATATTTTTCAATAAAATCTTAATTGTCTGAAATTTGTTCCCTCTTGCAGAATCCTGTACCATCTGCATAAGACCTGTGTGTGTTTGTGCGTGTTTATGTAATATATAAGTGAACATTGAAGTCAAAACTCAGATGCGACAGACCGTTTCATGTTAACGTAATCATCAGACCACATAAAAATATAATAAATATAAATAGTCGAGAAAAAATAACACATGTGGCCTGGTAATTGCGTTTAGCATGAAACAGTCTGTAGCCTCGGATTTTTGATTTCAATGTTCACTTTTATATTTACATACGCTCTATTCCTGATATTGAGCACTTTATCCCTAAAATATAACATACCTTAAAACTATATTATTTATATGTTGTTTATCGACATATACAAGACTATTTAACTACTAATTTTTTGCACACAGTTTTTATACTTTCAAGTTGAACGCATGTTTTTATAGATGTATAGTTTGTAGATAATAAACTTTATTGTCGATAAGTTTTTAAATTGTAATTTAACAATAAAAGTGTATTATTGTTATGTTATTATGAAAATGTAAAGTTAGTTTTTGTTTTGGAGTTCCCTATTTGCCCATAGCTTGGACCCTAACAGGTGCTACCACTCTGGATCAAGGCGCACCTGGAAATAACTTGCTGTTATACGATTCCCAAGGCCTTCAGTCTCCCGATCTTTATGCCTGATGTAGCTAATGATTATAACCAGGATGGCATATATATATATATATATATATATATATATATATATATATATTACGATAAACGTGCAATCAATTTACAAATACATGAATTATTCACACAAAAACTAATGCAAAGGTTAATGATTTAAATGGCGAGACATCCATCATCGCAAACAATTCAAATATTATACAAAAACCTCCGTATCCGTTATGAATGAAATGATCCTTGTTTATATAAATTTCTGCCGTATTAGTTCTTATTTACTACAAGCTTTCGTCTGTTCTACAGACATCTTCAGGTATAGAATAGATGTTGTTCTTGTTTTTTCTCTTAGTAATAAGAGGACAACGAAAATATATGTATTGTTGTATCCGAAAATGCTATTGAAAATGAGTTATATATATATATATATATATATATATATATATATATATATATATATATATATATATATCACTTGAAACGTTATTTTTATGGATATCTATTCGGCTTTCTTGTCCAGCTACGCCTTTCCGTGGCCGAGTTGGTTAGAAGCAAATCGGCTTTAACAACAATTTCTCTTGCAATGTAATACGCAGGTTCAAATACTGGCGGAAGTTATATTTTATACGATTTCCCGAATATTCACGCCACTAGATGGAAATAAATGTATCTAGATTGTAGGGGAGATTGATTTGAAGTCTCGATTTGAAGAAGCGATTCTTAAAAAAAAAAAATCACAAAGCATAGAGTACGCAGTCGAGATGATCAAATCGGTTACTCTACTTGCCTAATTTTCCCCATGAGAGGAACCATGATCAGTGATTGGAATGAGAATTCTATGATATATACTCTGAATCCATCATTGAAAATTCAGAATATGCAAGTAATAATTCTAATATCTGTTTATTTGGTTTCGTTTGTTTTGATTTGTTTTACGGAATATCAACCTCAATGGGTTATTTAATGCCGACAAAATCTTTATTGCTGGTAATATCTTTTTTCAGAAAAGTATTTCTGGTCATATTTTTTCTTCAAAAAATATTTCTTTTAATATTTTTTTCTTAAAAATATGTATAACTGGTAATATCCTTTTCCCAAAAATATATTGCTGGTAATAATGTATTGCTGGAAATAATTTTTTTACAAAAGTATTTCTGGTATTAAAACCTATTTTTACACTTTCATAGTGTTTTGACACCAGTTTCATAGCTGGGACCCTAACAGGTGCTAACACCTCGAGTCAGGGTGGACCTGAGAACATCAGCAATTAAGAGATGATTCCACGCTCCTCAAAACCTCCTGATCAGAAGCCTTGCGATTAGACATAGTTCATCCTAGGACGGTAATATCTGTCTATATTTCTGATATGGGTTATTGTAATTATTTACACTATTTACATCTTTCGGACTGCTGTCCTCATATTCGTTGTCAACATTTCGGCCGTTGTACCCTCCGACCTTCTTCAGGTGATAGCAGTTTCGAACCGAAATCTTATATAAATTGGATGGCAGAATATGGAATGTGAGTGATAGTAAGTGTACAAATGTCGTGAAAGAATAGTGCCCTTAAAAGAAGATAGTGGACTTGAAACTACGTCGGTTTTATCTCGTATCCAAGAATTTAATGACTTCTCTACTGATCGCTTTTTTACTGATTCTTCTGTAGAAGAGACGATGGCATTGTCTGCATGGTAATCTTCTTGTAGAACGAGGTTGATTTGTCCAGCCTTTTCCTTCTGGTCACTTCTATTCTTCATTTTCCGTTCTGTTGTTTTTTTTGTGGTTCCGATGGTGATGGGGCACTACCTGTTGATAATGTCACGGGTTTTTGTCTCAAACGATTCAGGCTAAGGTCCAGTGAATTCAGTGTTTGTTTGTGTTGGTTCGATGTGAGCAATCCGGTGGTCTTTTTCCCTAAAATGCGCAATTCCCTGAAAAACACTTTTAAAGAAAATACTTTTTACATTTCGACCAAAACAAACAATAACTTTTCAATCAATGAAAACCGAATGTTGCCTGTGGGGAAACGGCTTGTCTTTTCCTTAACATTCTAACAGTGTGATACAACAATCTAATTTCCTCCATACAACATTTTCAGGTGTCCTATTTGTTGAATGACTTCCATAACATGATTCGATTTTAATGGATTCCTGCCAGCTATATTTGTACAGGAATACTAAAATGTTATTTGAGATTCATTGATTCATTTAATTTCATATTATTCGGATATTTTTCTACAGATGAATGTCCAAAAACCAAGCGAAACTACACGAATCTAGTGCAAGGTTTTATTATCATTCTCTTACGCAAAAACTAGAGGTTGCACTATACAGAGGCAATTAGATTATTTAGTCATGCATTTTTGGAAACAGTTTGCATAATACACAGGTTTTTTGTTTTTTTTTTGGAAGGGTTAAATTCATATCAAATTATTTTAGGGGTCGCACTATACACAGGTAATTTTTCATGAAGTTATAAAACATGTATTCCTAGTCACCGCTTACATTATACACAGGTAATTCTGAAGAGTTTCTGATTAATGTAAAAATATTTTAGGAATCGCAGTATACACAGGCAATCATTTGATGAGGTCATTAATCATTAATTTTTTTGTGATTGCTTGCGCTATACATAGGTAATTATTTTTCTGGGGCGGCTAAAATTCATGCAAAACAAAATTCAGAGGACATACTATACACAGGTAATTCTGTTTCTAGAAAGGTTAAGATTAATGCAAAAAAAAAAGTCAGGTGTCGAAGTATACACAAATCATTTTTAATGAGGTTTTTAAATAATGCATTTTCGGTGATCTGTTATACTATACACAGGTATTTTTCTGGATGGGGTTAAATTAATACAAAACAAAAATTAGAAGTCACACTATACAGGGGGATTTTTTGGGGTGAGTTTATAAAATCATGCATTTTCGGTAACCGTTTGCAACTATACATAGATAATTTTTTCTGGATAGATTAAAATTTATGCAAAAAAAGAATTCAATGGTCGCAATACATATGAAGTCGGCTTATAAGGTATTCAGGATGAATACGACTATCCCAATACAAAAGTGTCGTGGTAGGATCCACCTAATTTGCATAGTGGAGTACCGACCATATAAATATGGTTGGTACCGGGAAGAGAGAGAGGAATTAAGAGATTCAACTAGAGACTCTGCCCGACTGCGACGCAGTCAAAATATTCTCCAGGAACGGTCTTACTAGGAATATACAAAAGACTTTATGTAAATATTGTGTATACTTTCTTGTTTCAATACATTTTGTTCTAAGTACATTTTGTGTTGCATTATTATTCCATGCATTAGTCAAGTTTCAACAAAAGTTTACTATTTTTCACTGTCGATTGATTAGGCTACCTGGAAAATTGCTAGTTGTATATCTAGAGTAACGTCGCCTCTGATTGGTCACTTAGTTACTTCAGGTGTTCAGAAACTATTTTCTAGTCAAAATCTCTTCATAGAACATGCACAGTGTATAAAGTGTGTTTTTTTTTCACTCCAGGCAAGGCGATAATGCCACTAAGATACAAGGGGCTAATGAAGTGATAGAGAATGATACAAACATTAGAAGAAAACAGAATCCTAACAGGAAGGAAGAGATAATCACTTCTTACCGACAAACATTACCCCGTGGAACAGACTCCGAAGAGGATGCTTTCCCGAGGACTAGAATCATAAAGTATAGAGTTAACTGTTTTCTACCGTGGTTTCTTCTTCCAAAACTCGTTCTTTGCAACTGGCGTTAGTTCTACATCATTTTTAACAAAACATGTTCATCGTTATAATTTAATCTCATTTTCACGAACGCACTCTAAACTACATTGATTTGAACAAATTCTTTCAGATTAACACGTATTATTCTTTCTTTTGCTTCTTTCGATAAAATTGGACAACGAAAATTGCCAAATCCAAACTCAATATCTAGTGAACGGATAAATGGACGTCTTCGAAAACGAACCTGCGACAGGTGCGTCATTTCCCAAAGAAGAAGGAAAAAATTGTAAAATCCAGCCAGAAAGAGTATACAACCAGAAAGGCTTAACTGAATAAACAGCATTGGCCTTTTCAAAATAAAACTGAAGCGCCTGTATAAACTCGGTATTGTCGCCCCCAAGGTTTCATATGAGGCATCCGAGCGTGTACACCAAGGCAAGGGCTGACATCGTTATTTCTAGTGATCACCCTCTTTAATGCAATGAGGTGGTACTGCTTCAGGCAGCTGTCTCCCGGGACCGGCAAGGTGTCAATATTTTTTCAGATGCGCTCTGTCCGCAGAAAGACACAACTGAGATTTGATAACACCGAACCTGGACAACTTACTGACGAACACTCTTTGTCAGTCAGCGTGAGTATCGAAGGATATGTAATTTCTGAACGTGACTCGCGTTGCGCTATGCAAATTATGTTCTATTAAACGGGTAGCTATAAAAAAATAACGTGAAGTGTGAAAGAAGAAGAAGAAGAAGAAGAAGAAGAAGAAGCAGATTTGGAAATGTATAGGCTAAATGCAATGTACATACTTTCTTTTCATCCTAGTTGTTCTTTTGAATTCATGTGAACTAGGATGAAAAGAAAGTATGTACATTTCATTTACCCCGACCCGATACATTCCCAATACCCTTGCTTTTCTCCTACTTCTCATCCCTTCTACCTCGCTTTACGTCGGGCGTTTGTTTATTTGTTTTTAAATAATAAGCGTCCATTAGTTTTTGAAATAAATAAAGCTTTAGGAAATCAATTGACTAGAATCGCCTGAAAATACCAAAAGGTTGAAACCAAGGTAACGGAATCGGCTGATCTCTTAATATCCATACATCTATCTATCTATCTATCTATCTATCTATCTATCTATCTATCTATCTATCTATCGTTTTCACTCTCTTAATATCTATCTATCTATCTATCTATCTATCTATCTATCTATCTATCTATCGTTTTCACTCTCTTCATATCTATCTATCTATCTATGTATCGTTTTCACTCTCTTCATATCTATCTATCTATCGTTTTCACTCTCTTCATATCTATCTATCTATCTATCTATCTATCTATCTATCTATCTATCTATCTATCTATCTATTGTTTTCACTCTCTTCATATCTATCTATCTATCTATCTATCTATCGTTTTCACTCTCTTCATATCTATCTATCTATCCTTCTCACTCTCTTCATATCATCTATCTATCTATCTATTGTTTTCACTTTCTTCATATCTATCTATCTATCTATCTATCTATCTATCTATCTATCGTTTTCACTCTCTTCATATCTATCTATCTATCGATTTCACTCTCTTCATATCTATCTATCTATCTATCTATCGTTTTCACTCTTCATATCTATCTCCTCTCTCTCTCTCTCTCTATATATATATATATATATATATATATATATATATATATATATATAGATAAAACTTACTTACAGATGGTAAAACTTACTTACAGTAAGTTTTACCATCTACAAGACCCAGGAGCTAACCAAGGTATACGTTTAGGTTTAGGGGTAGTTTATATGGATATGAGGGGAAGAAAACAGTTGACTTTATACATTAAGTTAGGGTTCTAGTGATTGGGAAAGCATCCTATTCGGAGTCTGTTTCACAGGGCAATTGTTGGTAGTAAGAAGTGATTATCTCTTCCTTCCTGTTAGGATTCTGGTTTCTTCTCAAGTTTGTATCATTCTCTATCACTTCATTAGCCCCTTGTATCTTAGTGTCATTATCGCCTTGCCTGGGGTGAATTGATTATAAGAAAAAAAGACAGACGTTCTTTTGTACATTGTAACATCTTGAATTTGTTTATCTTGTCAATGTCACACACATCATCTTATATCAGTTTTGTCCCTTAAGGACGTTTGTGATCATGGCTCTACAAAATTTCCAGTCCTTTGTGGCTCTTAGGATTTTTCTTTTCTGTTTGTTATCTCACCCAAACTCAGTTCTGTCATCCATGAATCATGGTGAGACTTACAATTCTTTCAGGATTAGCTTAATGTAAATGCTGACTACGTCCGGCGACCGTCCTGGGTATGACGATAAACTCCATACGCTTCCTAGGTAAGATGATAAACTAGGTCAAACAGTAAGGTTTTTCTGATCAGGAGGTTTTGAGGAGCGTGTAACCACCTCTTAATTGATGGTTTTGCCAAGTCCATCGTGACCCGAGGTGCTAGTATCTGATAGGTTCCCAGGTATTAGTAAATAGTTAACCCCCAAACTGGGTTCAAAACACTAGGAAAGAGTAAAAATATGATATAACACTAGAAATACTTTGTAAAAAATTATTACCAGCAATAAATTTTTGAAGAAAAAAAGTATTACCATCAATATTTTATTACCAGCAATACATTAAAAAAATATTGTGTTATAGTAGGTATATTACACGAAATAATAATACAAGATGTGGAAGGTGTTAGTATGACTGTCAGTCTGGTTTGGAGTGAACTACTATCGGCTTGACTCGATTCGGTATCTAGCCACCCGCCCACGAGGGTTGCATGTGGCACAAGGCCGAGTTTAACGTGGGTTTCCCGAGCCCGTAGGCTCGGCCAAAAAAATGGCCGTAGAACGCGTATAAACGGGATCGAGTTGGTCAACCTCCCCGAACGAGGTTCTGCCCTTCGACGGAGCCTCGTCCGGGTTCCTCTCTGCTCAGAGGCAGAGAGTTCGACCGTCAAGCCGAGAAGCTTGGCTTGATTCGACCCTCTCTCTTGAGAGGCGTAGTATACATAGTGATAGTTCATTCTGTAGTTATAGGTAAGGACCCATGACATTTTCAAAAAAAATATTACCAGCGATACATTTCTTTAAAAAAAAATCTTACTAGCAATAAAAAATTTGTTGGCATTAAATAACCCATTGATGTTGATATGCCGTAAAACACAACAAACCTAAGCAAACGTCCGGCGAGAAGATACATCCTTGTATTACGCCCCTTTCTATTTTTGTATATCTGCTGAATTCATTTTCTCTCCGCATGTTGGCGGTTTACTAGATTATTCTAAGACCTTTCCCAAATATATAAAGCTTACCTAACACTTCCAACAAATCATTGAGACGTACTTTGTCAAACAATTGTACCAAAAATATCGAATTTTCTTTCTGTTTCTGCTGTCAATACGGATATTATATGATACAGTACTAATAACAGACACAGAAAGGAATATAGGGGAATTGCTACAGAACTTAGCAAAAGAAATTAAGAAGAATGGCTTACAAGTGTAAGAAAATAATGTGTACGGTTGTCAGCAAAAAGAATCAGCCCAATATACAAATTACAAATGGGAGTTTAAACAAAGAACAGAAAATGCGACTTCGTAATCAGCGATAGCGAAAGATGCTTTCCAAAAGCTAAGCAAAATATTGAGACATTTCTAGCAATTTCCGGATAGACCCTTTATATTGCTTGTTTGCAAAAAAATCCATAGCTACAACGGATAAATTGACAATTTTATAACTTTAAAAATCACCATCCCAAAAATCACAGTTACGATAAGTTTGTCTTTGTAATTCACACCTAAGCATGATGTTGCGAAGATCGAAAGTAATTGGGTAGGAGAAAGCTACAGCCACTTCCTTGATGAATTTCATTTTAACATCAAAATCTTATTAAAGAACTAGAAAGGAATATATATATATATATATATATATATATATATATATATATATATATATATATATATATATATATATATAGTATGTCTATACTATTCCTTGAAACATGCTTGAATGGAGCTATGCTGTTAAATATATATTTACTTACAATCTCTAAATTCTATTTTATTTCCTGAGTTGTTTTTTCTGTTTTCATTTTGAATTTGTAGGTCTGATGAATTGGATCGTATTTACGATTCCAATGGAATAAATTATGACCATGGAATATTAGTGTTTAAGCCTTTTTATTATATATATATATATATATATATATATATATATATATATATATATATATATTTCAGTTCACACTGTTAATTATTTAAATTGGCACCAAAAGTATTTGTTTGTACTTTAAATAAGGGAAAATTTTTATACATGATTTAAATGAAAGTGAGACGCGAGCTTTATTATAAATTTTATTATGACAAAAAAACAAAAACAAACTATGTATGGTTAAATCAACATATCCCTTTTCAGCCTTGATTACTGCAGCACTAATTTTTTGCATTCATCGTAATATTTTCCCAAAGTATAGTTTTCTTCTTTTTTTTTCACTTCTTTGCCAAGTTCATTCCATTCTTTGTCTGGGGGTAGCTTCAAACTTTTGAACTGCAGGATATATATATATATATATATATATATATAGAACTCCCTTCCCTATTCCAGTTCACCTGATAGCTATAATCTCCAGCTATTCAAATGTAATGTCAATCAACATCTCCAGTTGCCTTGATCTATCCACTACCCTTTTCCTCATCATTTCTTCTATCACTCCTATCTGATCTTGCTCCAAATTTTCTGTAACCCCTTGCGTCCTAGTGGCTTCCCGCCTTGCTTGGGGTGAAACGCAATAATATATATATATATATATATATATATATATATATATATATATATATATATATATATATATATATATAGTGGGGAATGAAATATTCGTACATATACAAATTTTTAATTTATTGTATTTCCAAATAAAGAATAAACATACTTTTCATACACTTAACTGTACACTGATGCATAATAATGAAGTATGCAAAGAAAACAGAAAAAATTAATTTAATAGAAATAGATGTCACTTATTCATTTTACTGAGTGAAAAGTTAGCCGTACAATACAAAAAAAAACAAAAAAAAAACAATATATAAATTTTATTTAATCCTTTGTAGAATAGCCATTATTCACTTCGGCAGCAACCAACCTCTTCTTGTAGTTCCCATTTAATGAGGAATTCATTCTACCATCTATTACTGATATGTTGCCAGTATCTTTTGCAGAAAAAAAAATATCCGCAAACCATGATGCTGACACCACCAAATTTCACTGTTGGAACTGAGTTCATTTCTTTGAAGGCATAGCCATCTTTTCGTCCATACATAATTCCTAGAAATACGTCCATATAACTCATCTTTTCCTTTCGTCTGTCATAATACACTTTGCAATACAATTTTTTTCATCCTTATGCTCATTAACGAATTTTAACCTGGCATCTCTGTGTTTTATCAATAGAAGGGGAGTTTTCCGAGGGAAGGATGACTTTAGATCATTCCTATGAATTTCATCGCTTATTCTCCGTTTAATGACACAGATTCCTGATGAAAGCAAATCACCCTGCCACTCTTGACTAGTAACCATTGGATTTGTTTAATTTGACGCAGTAATTTGCTCGAAGAGCTTACAGAAATCTTTCGTGGAGTTCCTGTTCCTTAGTTTTCAACGGTTTCGAGTTTTTATACCTTGCAATGAAGGAACTAATGGCAGTAAATTGAATATCCTGCTTGTCTGAGACTTCCTGTAACTTTTACCTTCTTTACAGAGCTTAACAATCAGTTCCTTTTGCGAATTTTTCAATTCTTTGCCGTGATGAAAACCTTCTTGAACGAATCTCAATTACAGAATTTTTTGTTTGCATTTTTATGCTAAAAATATCTACTGATAACATTAGTAAAACATTGTAAAATATTCCGCTTGTAGAATCTAGAGTATTAAAGCAATTTAATAGTCTTAAAATCTGAAATTGGCATTGTGCGAATGCTTTTTTCAACTATTAAAATGAATAAATGGAATTTAATTTTATAAAATCATCTTTTTTAGTGTTTTCTATGCATATTTAGTCATTATACATTTATGTGCAGTTAATTATAAGAAAAGTATGTTTATTCATCAGTTGGAAATTAAAATGTGTATGTGTACAAATATTTGTTTCCCCTACTGTGTGCGTATACATACATACATAAGAAGAAAAATATATGGAAAAACAAAAATCTGAATATGCAATTATGCTGTTTTAATGTTAATTTAATGTCAACGTCAGACTTTCTTCATACTGTCGGATCTATATCCATATATTGGCTTACATATATATATATAGATAGATAGATAGAGAGAGAGAGAGAGAGAGAGAGAGGAAAGAAAGAAAGAAAGAAAGAAAGAAAGAAAGAAAGAAAGAAAGAAAGATTGAGATAGATAGACAGATATATTCCTAGGCTGAATTTCTATTACTGGAATGTGGATATTATTGTCTGAAAAGAGAAAATCTCCGGGTAATTAAATAAGTAAACGTTTCTTAGATTTTTCAGTATCATTTGATTACAGTATAATGACGGAATTGTTTTAGATCTTACCACGCATAGTTGGTTTCAAATTTCAATGGATAATCTTTTTGATGAAGGAAGTAGAGGACGTTATTCTGCAATTACACGTGATCGATTGAAATTACGTTTAAACGAAGACTTAGCAAACTGTCCAAGTAATTGCACTCGTATTGCAACTTGGCAGACTGACAATAGCGACCATCCAAAGCAATTTGGTAAAAGATTTTGGTTCAACATCGATAAACCTATTACTTTAAATTGCATCTCGTTTTCCCGACAAGCAAACTCAGCTGAAAACGTGATAGTAAACTGCCTGATACAAATAGAATCCCAAGAGGCTGTCACAGTGACAATGATAAAAGAGAGACTGCCTTATTTACTTTTTCCAAGTACATCTGCTTGTAAAGATGTGTAAGATTGCCGCCTTCTCTTAATTGAATTTGAAAGCTTTCTGGGGAAAATGGAACAGATAACAGGAAAATGTGACGCAGAAATCCGAAGGTGAATTGGAATAACAAAAGGTGCCTTCTAAAATCTAAACTAAATATTAAGTAACAGTAAAATATATTTAGAAAGAAAGAACAGGATGCTGATCTGTGATATAATATCATTTCTCCTGTTTGGCAGTGAATCTCGTCCCAGATAAAGTGGAGATTTGAAGCAAGAGGAATTTAGTCATGGAGAAGGATGCAGAGAGTACTATGTACAGAATATGTGAGCACCAAGGAAGCTTTAAAGACATTGAAAAACGAAAATGATAGAAAAAATAGAAATGCATGACATATATATTAAGAGAATTAGGTTCGGATAATTTAAAACTCATGAAATATACTGAAGGCAAGAGAGATAGGTGTAAACAGCGAACACTCGGCCTAACACGATTATGTACATGGCTATTATAACAGGAGATAGATAATAAAAGCATAAATATTAGTAAAAGCTACAAAGTATAGGAAGCTATAGAGAGCCGTAATCGCCATAATTCTGAAGGTAGACGGCACAGAAAAGAAGTAATGTCTCTTGTGAATTTTGAACAATAATTTAAAAGAGTAAAATTTATTCTACTTCGTTCTGTTTTAAGCAACCATATCGATCAAGATGATCTTAACACGTGCTTGTTTTAGTTACTTAAGACAGGGATTCCCAATCTATGGCCACATGGCCATAATGGTCCATGGCAAATTTCAGGTGGCTCATAGAAATGTTATAATTTTTACTGGGCCACAAGGCTAATTATTGGGCCACAACATATGGGCCACAAAATTGAAATTATTATTTGCCCTGTAATAATTTCATAGGCCACAGAAAAATAACGGTTTCTAAGTGGCTATTAACAAAAAAGGTTGAGAATCACTGACTTAGAGGGGGCAGTATCAGTATTTTAGCTCGCCTAGTTTAATTTTCTTGCCTGAAATAAAGTCTAAATATGGAAGGATGAGTTTTCAAGTATGGGAAGCCATTGGTTTATACCAACGGCTTCCCATACTTAATATCCCGAATTCACTCTCGCGTGGTCATGTGTGACGTCATGAGCTGCGGTGCGATTTTCACTTCCAGCGTCTTATATGCACGTGTTTATCGTTGCTTGGAAATCATCCATGTAAACAGAAACAGACAATTATCACTTTCTTGTCCGTGTATTACATATATTGTACTGTAATTGTCATCTTTGATAATGGCTTATGTAAGCCGAAAGCTTAGATTGGATTAAAAAATATGTATCAATATTGCGATTTTCTTTCTTCGTTTAATGATAATGTTATTAAGCTTATCAGACGTTATGAAAGAATTTACATAAAATAAATAGACAGCACTTGTCTATATTATTTAATGAAACATGTATGAATATATATATATATATATATATATATATATATATATATATATATATATATATATATATATATATCAACGATATGTGAGTCAATAAACATAAATGAATATAAGAGAATCTAAAGAGACTATCATCCGATAAATAGGATCGCTGCTGAGAGTCATCGGTTCAAAGCGTGAATCAGAAGAAGATATTTGTAAGGTACATTTGATATGTTTTGGAAAGGAAAATAATATATCTTCAGAACTATTATCCGCGTATCGCATTAAAAAAAATCCAAAAATATGGCTGAAACATTGAGAGGGACTGAAACCTCGGGATAAAAAAGAGGAAATTACTACAAATTACACAAAATTTAAAACATATACTCTATATGTTGTTCTTTTATATGACCCGCCCTTTCAAGACGTGAGAAATCATCGCTTTCGGTCACTTTTTGTAATTTGTTACTTGAAATGCATTTGATGATTTACAATCCCATACTCACCTTAACTTTGACATCTATTCGCAAAAATCCATTATGTAGAATGCGAGCTGTTTCCTTCGTTTAATTTTCCTTCAATGTATTAACAATCTGTTGTTAACAGGGACAAGGAATGACTTGTTAATTTTAAAGCCTCCAAAACAAAACTACTGTCTTTTAATCATATGAGTAAAACCGTTTTGCCATCCACCAAGATGGCTGATGCCAACCTCCAGGAGAGTGAATCAATGTACCATTTGGGGCTAACGTTTATCATGAAGTGAAAAGATTATATTGAACCAATCACACGTTCTTCAGCTAGGAATATTGGTTCAATGTGTCTTGCTAGATACTTTTTCATGCCAGAATCGATCATACATATTTATAAGACCAGCATGCGTTCTTACTTTGACTATTGCTACCATATATCGTCTGTTGCTCCTGCTATATATTTATTGATTCTTGATAAAAATCCAAAGAAAAATCTGCAATGTTATTGGCATCTGGGCTTCAGCCATATTACCACCGTCATGACGTAGCTTTTCTGTAGTTTTTCTATAAATAATTGTTATGGTAATTGCTTTGGTGAAGTTTATTCTATGTTACCTAGAATATATGAATATAAGCGTAGTACTAGATTAGCGATAAACATTCATCATTTTACATTAGAAATGAAAATATGTAGATAAGTTCTATACTTATATTTTCTTCATTCTCATTTCTTCCTTTTTCTTGCTTCCCAGACAATTTACAAATATCTAAATGCAATGCCAGTCGTTATCTTCTGTCTTCTTAATCGTCGTTCTTTCCTTGTTCTCTCTCCTTGCGTTTTACGGACTTTATTGCCTTGCTTGGGGTGAAATGATCTTAAAAACGATTAAAAAAAAATGATCTGAGAGTTAAATTCCCCAAGCGTTCTTCTTATGTAACTCCGATGCATAAGTCGTTTTCTCACGATTATTAGCAATATTTTCTTTGGTATAAAATGACAAGTGGAAAAAAAATCTTAGATTTTGCCTACGCGTATCGTCCTCCGACTTTTTCAAGGCAAAAATGAAATCGAAATGTTTTTGTTGTTATAGTTACATTAAAAAATCCAAATTTAAAAAGATAGACGCTTCTGTCTAAGCCTTTTTTCCTGGTTAATGTAAATTACCTTTATAGTAAGGAATTTTTTTTTCCCTGTCGACAATATAGTTAAATTCCCAGTGCAATTCTGTGGACAAGACAGATTGGTATAAAAAAAATAAATCCCTTACTATAAACGTAATTTACATTAACCAAAAAAAAAAGACTTAGATAGAAGCTTCTATCTTTTTAAATTTAGATTTTTTAATGTAACTATAACAACAAAAACATTTCGATTTTATTTTTGCCTTGAAAAAGTCGGAAGACGAAACGCGTCGGCAAAATCTAAAACTTTTTTCCAGTTGTCAATTTATACTAATCTGTCTTGTCCACAGAATTGATCTGGAATTTAACAATATTTTCTTTGTATACTCTATCAAGCTGACTTTTTATTCACTGTGTGAAGCACCCAGTGAGGATCGAACTCGCTATTCAGTTGCAACTGATCTATTGAGGCAAGTTTTTTAACCATTAAACAACGTCCAAGTGCTCAAACTTATTGATATATAGGAGTACGGATATTATATTACAGAAAACTATTGCCAACAATCTGCGTATTTTGAGACCATATTAAGTAATTGCGTTTTCACCGCTATGAAGTATGAGTCAAGCATTCAACACTGAACCGGGGTTAAACGTAGAAAACTGTGTCTAGAATTATTTTACGCTTTCTCCAATCTGTGTGCATTTCTAGTACATTTCGGAGTTTAATTAGAAATACATTAAAAGAGGGTGTTACTCAATATATTTATCTTGAGAACGAAATATAATCATAAATCATAAAACGAAATATAACGTTCTAACATCTGTCAGAGTTTTTTTTAACGCATGAATTCCAAGCTGTCATTTTCGCATCGCATAGCGTTGAAAAATAGAATTGCGTATCAGCAGAAATTGAAAAAGACAATGATTATCAAAAAGAGTAACCAAGTGAATAATAGACGAATGAATATACATTCTTGTAATTATTAATTTACCAATAAACTCTTACCACGGTTTTGGCATTTGATGACCCCCTAACAGTTTACTTTAGAACTGTCATTGGGATTATCCACGCATATTATTTGCTTATAGCGGTGAATGCTTTTGTAGAAAGAGCACCAGATTTCAAATAGAATTACAAAAGAGTAATGATGCACATTGTGCCATGGAGTATCCGAACATGCTGAAGCTTGAATTCAGACTGAATGACTGCCAACAAAGGCAAGGGAGCTTAGTTTGTCCTGTTATTTAACCCATAGCTGGAGAGGGATTCATACCAAATAGAACTACCTTCGGCGAATTTTTTCGCGACAATAAATCCTACACCAATCGCATATATATATATATATATATATATATATATATATATTTATATATATATAACCATATGAAGTATATATATATATTCTAAGACTATTGGCCTACGGCTTCATCTTGTAGAAACACAGGTTCTCGTAAGATCATCGAAGTTAAGCAATGTCGAGCCTGGTCAGTGACTGATATGGAATACCAGGTGCTGTAAGTCGGGTGTTTTTGGTGTAATAGATAAAAGCTCGCAATTGTTAATCGTAGGGCCGTTTAAATTCCAATTGCCGTTATATTCACTTACTTGCATATAGTGATTTTCCAAGCGTAGCTTAGATGTGGCACAAGGCCGAAAGTAGAGGGGCACCCAGTGAAAATCGAACTCACTTTTCAGTAGTAACTGACCTAGCGAGACAAGCTTGCTAACCATTACACTACGCCGAGTTGCCCTAGTGATTTTCTAAGCCGGGCTTAGATGTGACACAAGGCCGAAAGTATGGGGCACCCAGTAAGGATCGAACTCACTACTCAGTCGTAATTGATCTAGCGAGACAAGCTTTCTAACCACGCCGAGATGCCCTTGATTTTCCAAGCATAGCTTAGATGTGGCACAAGGCCGAAAGTATGGGGCACCCAGTGAGGATCGAACTCACTACTCAGCCGCAATTGTTCAAGCGAGACAAGCTTGCTAACCATTACACCACCTCGAGGTGCCCCTTACTTGCATATACCATTATAAAAGGTATGAGTCAATCTGTACTCCATCCAGCTATGGGTTAATTAATTGTATTACTAAATTATTATTATCTTCAAAAATGAAACATTCTTTTGGTCTAAAATATTTTCTGGCTTTAAATAACCTGAAAATTCTCGATGAGTCAATTAATCAAAAGAAGAATCTTACAAGCAAAATATATATTAATGCTTTAAAAAACCTTCAGAGGATTGAGAAGCGGTAGAAAGCGAATCAATCAATCCAAATCAGTCCGATCTGAAAAGAGGAATCTTACAATGCGAAAATATATTCTGGCTTTAAATAACCATCAAAGGGTTGATAAGCCGTAAAAATCGAATTAATCATTCAATATCAGTACGAGCTGAAAAGAAGAATCCTACAATTAAAAATATATTCTGACTTTAAAAAAACGTTCAAAGGGTTGATAAGACGTGAAAAAATCGTATCAATCAACATCAGTCTGAGCTGAAAAAAAGAATCTTACAACGTGAAAATATATTCTGGCTTTAAATAACGTTCAAAGGGTTGATAAGCCGTAAAAAAACGTATCAATCAATCAATATCAGTTCTAGCTGAAAAGAAGAATCTTACAATTAAAAATATATTCTGGCTTTAAAAAAAAAAACCCAAAAACAAAAAACCTTCGACGGGTTGATAAGCCGTAAAAAACGAATCAAACAATCAATATCAGTTCGAGCTGAAAGGAAGAATCTTACAATGTGTAAATATATTCTGACTTAAATAACCATCAAAAGCCGTAAAAAAGGAATTAATCATTCAATATCACTCCGAGCTGAAAAGAAAGATTTTACAATTAAAAATATATTCTGGCTTTAAATAACGTTCAAAGGGTTGATAAGCCGTAAAAAAAAACGTATCAATTAATCAATATCAGTTCTAGCTGAAAAGAAGAATCTTACAATTAAAAATATATTCTGACTTAAAAAAAAACCCAAAAAAAAAAAACCTTCAACGGGTTGATAAGCCGTAAAAAACAAATCAAATACTATCAGTCCAAGCTGAAAAGAAAAATCTTACAATGTAAAAAAATATTCGGCTGTTTGATTGTTTTGTTTTCTACGGCTTATTGATTTCTTCGTTTTTTACGGCTTATCAACACTTTGAATGTTTTTTAAACATTTAACGGTTAATATGCCGTAGTAAAGGAATCAGTCAATCAACCATTATCATTGGAGAGTAAACTTAAACAAAGCGGTTTTGAAATAGCTTCGGTATAGATTATTAGTTCTCTCAAAACGTAGCATAACATAAACAATCTAAAGAACAGTAGGGAGTTTTCGAAGGCTTCTGGAAATGTAAGTCAAAATCTTGGCTGAAAAGTAGAAACGAAATCTGAATAGAGACCTCTGGCTTCCAGGACGGACAATAAGTATTCGTACCATGCTAACTTAGGTGTTTGAGACACGAATCTGGCTCCAGTTCGATTCAATAATCTTATTAACAATATAAATATAGAAAAGAATATGTCACCCTTCAAGAACGAAAGATAGGAAGGATGAGAATCCATTTATGAACAAGTACAGGTAACCATCTGCTAGGGTTGTAGACGTCAGTTGTACCTGATATTAGGAAAACAAGGAAGTGGATTTGAAGACCTTTTTCGACGATGAATGTGCCTCCATATGCGCTTCGGATGAGGCAACATTAGATTATCATTATTAAGTGCTTTGGCCATAATTCGGCTTACATTCTCCTATGATCTGAAAGTTGTGATTTGTTGGTATCGAGGATTTTAGAAGTTTGTTTATATTAATTAAAACTTTATTTAGATTCTCGTTCGAGCCGTATAATAGTTTTATGTGTAACGTCTCTTCGGGACATGGCTCTCCACAACTTTCTATCTTAGCTGTTTACTGAGGGTTATGTTATCCAACCACTGCTTCTTCCTTATTTGCTATATTTTCCTGATTCTTATCATAAGTGTTCTTTCTGATTCCAGTTCCTTTCATTTGTCTTTATTGCTTACTCGCTCCGTCCTTGGAATTTCCCATATCCATCTGTAGAAACCCGTTTCTACTGCCTCTAGAGTTTTTCTTCATGCGTGGGTAGATTGTAGAATCTTCAATGCCATATAAGAGGATGGATAACATATAGCGATACAACAGTTATTTATGTTTTGTTTTTTTTCTAATGAAATTCTCCCGAATCTCTACACCTTCCTTAGCTTTTGAAATATTTATTTCGCCAGTCCAATCCGTGTTCGGATCTCGTTGTCACATTTTGCATCCTCTGAAAATACACTTCCCAGACAGTTGACTATCTGCACCTCATTACTTACTGTCTTTTTGCTGTTGATGGTTAGTTTTTATTTTTCTCGCTTTCTTGTACCACCCTGGCTAAGAGGTCCTGTAATTTCCTTTCCGAGTCGGCAATCAACATAGTGTCATCTGCGTATCTTATATTACTAATATATCCTAGTAGAGGAGGCACGTTGGAGTAATAGATAGAGGCTCGGATTGAGGAATCGGAGAGCAAAGTTCGAATTGCAGTCGAATTCACTGCATTCATATGTGTTTGGGAAAGGTATGAAAGGTATGAATCCTTTTCTTCTCCCATCAGCTATGGGTAAATATGGTTCTATAGCCTAGGATGGCAACTGGTCTACCGCAGACCTCCAGTCGAATCCATTACATTCACTTATATGCTAATATCCTTAGGAAAGGTATGAATACTCTTCTTCTCCCACCTCTAACTATGGGTAGAGATTTTCCAAGCGTAGCTTAGATGTGGCACAATGCCGAAAGTAGGGGGCATCCAGTGAGAATCGAATTCACTTTTCAGTAGTAACTGATGTAGCAAGACAAGCTTGCTAACCAATACACCACGTCGAGGTGACCCACCTCTAACTATGGGTAAATAGCAGTACAGACCGGATTCTATACATGGCAACTGGTCTACTACAAATAGCAATAGTAAAAAGATCGCCCAAGTGTGTATAACGTATTGCACATAACTGAACTGAGATAGCATCGTTCTAGAGGTTGGATAAATCCGAAGAGAAGAAAAAAAAATATCTCACATCCCTTTATATTTTTTGTGCAGCTAATCAATTTAAATTTTAGGTAGAGAGTTGAATGCTTAATCAATGATAGACGTGGTATTTGATAGGAATGGAAGAGAATATGGCAGATAGTGAACATTCTGAGGATAAGGAGAATAGATAACGATTGCAGTTTTTTGAAGAGGTCAAGGTTGAAGTGCTCTGCAAAATACCAATGTGAATGGCTGCTCCAGAAAGAGGTATATATTGTAAAAAAATAAACATTTTCGTGGAAGTTTCTTACATTTGGTATAAAGTCGAAACGAGGCTGATTCGACTTCGTGTAAGTGACATGCACTAAAGATTTACAATAGTGAAAATAAATAATTGAGGTCATGTGATCAAGAAATAGCGATGGAGTAACGACAGGATTGCAAACTTATGAACCTTTCTGTAGTCAAATGGTAAAGCACACCGGAACAAATAGCGGTTTCTCCTACAATGTACGCAGATTAGAAGTTATTGATCGCGTACATCGATTGAATTAATACTCAAAGTTCGAAAACAAAAAAAAAGTAAATACGGTGTCTATTTCAAATGTGAGTATCCACTACAATAACGTCTAGCGTAATATCTATAACTATATATATATATATATATATATATATATATATATATGTGTGTGTGTGTGTGTGTGTGTGTGTGTGTGTGTGTGGATGTCGCTCCTCTATATATATATTTTTGCCTCTCTCTCAGTCTCTGTCTCTCTCTATATATATTGATAGATAGAGATAAAGATATATAGATGTATTTTACTTCAAATAATCTGTCTATCTATCTATCTTATCTATATATCTATATATATCTATATCTATCTATATATATATATATATATATATAAATAGAGAGAGAGAGAGAGAGAAGTTCTGGATGCGGATGTATGTATGTGTGTATATATGCATATATTTAATTATGCAATATGTATGTATTTAATTATGTTTTATGAATATGTCCTGATGATGGTCTAAAATAGACCGAAACGTCCGACGTCGACTTTATATTAACATTAATAGAGCATAATTGCATATTAAGCTTTTTGTTTGTTTTTTCTGTATATTTTTCTTCATGCTGTCGTACCTATATCCATATATTTGCTTACATACTATCTACTGAAAATACAAACCTGAATTTACTTTATAACATGGAAGACTTCAAGCTTGTACGAAAATATAAGAATTTATTGATCTCCGCCTATTCCTGTAAGTAAGGAAAGGATTTATTAATGAACTGTTTTAAATTGTTCCATCGTGCCTGTCTAATATTTTGAAATCATTTTTGATTTGCTTTGTAACGTGGAGGACTTC
Organism: Acanthosepion pharaonis; assembly: GCA_903632075.3. Classification (NCBI taxonomy): domain Eukaryota; kingdom Metazoa; phylum Mollusca; class Cephalopoda; order Sepiida; family Sepiidae; genus Acanthosepion; species Acanthosepion pharaonis. The sequence continues at coordinate 178,811 of CAHIKZ030000528.1, read as the reverse complement.
AAGCTTGTATGAACTATTGATCTCTGCGTATTCCTATATCAACGGAAGGGATTTCTTGAACTGTTTATATGAGAAAATAGTTCAATCGAACTTGTTTAATATTTTGAAATCATCTTCGAATACGTTTTCATAACATCGCCCACGTGACGACAACGTGATCATATTTTAAACGGAACGCAGATCTTATGTAAAAATTTCAGTTATCTGTTTGGATTAGTTGTGCTCTTATGTCCATCGTCTTTTCATGTTGAATTTTATATGTTCTAATGTTAATTATGTTTTATGAATATGTCCTGATGATGGTCTAAAATAGACCGAAACGTCCGACGTTGACTTTATATTAACATTAATACAGCATAATTGCATATTAAGATTTTTGTTTGTTTTTTCTGTATTTTTTTCTTCATATATATATATATATATATATATATATATATATATATATATATAATGTGTGTGTGTATGTGTATATATGCGTGTGTGTCTTTTATTTGAGGATCAAATATAATCTAACTCATTCGATTTAAATGAATGTGTTTCTAGATGATTTTATAAGCAATCTGTCTCTTAAGGCCAACGGCTTAGGTCACTAAAATAATGCATTCGGAATATTTTCAAGTAATCCATTTTAGAAAAAGCAAGTTACGTCTGGATGAAAAATAATGAAGTCTGACAAATGTTTCTTCGGCACCGAGTTAAACAAATTAAATTACGCTCGACAAAGCAAACGACTAAGCAAGTAAGTAGTCGAGGTCTGTTTTCTATCCACAGACTTGTCTTCAAGTCATTGTTAAAATCTAAAACTTTCGATCTCAAAATTAGTTTTTTTTTTTCATTCCGAAGAGAAAATCCAGTTTTGTAAGTGCAAAATCATTTAAACTAGCAACCGCAATTTGCGTCAAAAGCTTCCTACTGAACCTAGTTTTGTACTTATAAGAATTGTTCAAAGTGTAGAAGTCTGAATTTTTGCCTGAATTTATTTAGACACTCTCTATCCCCACACGCGAAACATGTTTAATCCAGTCTCCCTTTAAATATTAAAATATATAGTTATCTTTCTAACTGCCATGGGGCTTCAGGACAACCGACCATGGATCCTTACAACATCCTGCTTTATGTTTCTCAAATAAATATTTTACCGTTTATACATTATTTTTTCCTCCATCCTCAAATAATCTTTCTGCATAACGTTTTCCACTTAGAGGAATTGAATAGATTATTTTCAGTCAATTGATAAATCTGTTGCTAAGAAATTTGGCACACTGTATTGTTCCCGACAATTCTTTATACCTGAATCTATCTGGCACATTGATATAGCTTACCATTTAATCGTGCATTGAATTCAAAGAAGAATACGCAATATTTTATGTCCTGGCCTGGTATCTCGGTTTCAGTCGGTTTCAGATTACCGTTACAAACATTCCTGTCCCTTTTCTATATATATTTCCATGGTAATTGTTCTGAGCAATCACTTTGGTGCTCCGACTTAATGAATTTAAGCGTAGATTTAGACCAACAGTCCAAAAATGCAACTTACATGTCGACGATGCTAAAATCAAGCAGATACAGAAATTTAAATATCTGGTAATTGCTATAACAGAGGAAAGAAAGCACGACACTGAGATCTGGAGAAGTATTGGGATAACCAAAGACGCATTCAAGAAGCTAAGCAGAGTATTAAGAGACAAGAAAATCTCTTTGGAAGCAACAGAAATGTGGTTCTACAGAACAATGCTGAGGATATAATGGGCCGAACATGTGAGCAACGACGAGATTTTGGAGAGGATGGAAACAAAAAAAAACAGCTTATACTTAACATCAAGAAAAGGCAGTTGAAATTTCTTTGACAAGTAATGAGGAAGGCGGGCTTGGAAAATCTGATACTCATAAGACACACAGAGGGAAAGTGCGACAGAGGAAAGTAACGCCTGACATACATGATGGGCTTAAGCAAACCGATGGCAGAATAGGGTTTGCGAGACATAACAAAAAGACAGAACTTATTAAGAGTTACAAGGGACAGGAAGATGTGGAGGGCCCTGATGACTTACGTCTTGAAGGGACACATCAAATTTTGCAATAGCTTCTTCTCTCGAACTACTCTGTAGAGCTCCTTTCTTGGATATCGCATCTTGCTTTCCTGGTAACCGCGATCTTTAAATATTTCTATGAAATGTCAAACGCCATCTTATGTCTATTTGAATCCAATTGCATTTATTGTGCTTTGGTTTATTTTTATTTACGGTATATCAACCCCAATGAGTTATTTAATGCTAGCAAGATTTTTAAGATTTTTCAAGATTTTTTTTTTACTTTTTGTATAAAAATTGTTAACGATATTTAATACGTAAACAGTTCACTGTTCATTGCCTTTAACGCTAACCCTAACTCCTAACCTTAATCCTAACCCTAACTACTAACCCTAACTCCGAAACCTAACCCTAACTCCTAACCCTAACTCCTAAACCTAACACTAACCCTAACTCTTAACCTTAACTCCTAACCCTAACTCTAACTTCTAACCCTAACTCCTAATCCTAACCCTAACTTCTAACCCTAACTCCTAACCCTAACCCTAACTCTAACCCTAACTCCTAACCCCTAAGCCTAACCCTAACCCTAACTCCTAACTCCTAATCCTAACTCCTAACCCTAACCCTAACCCCTAACCCTAACCCCTAACCCTAACCCTAACTCCTAACCCTAACCCTAACCCCTAACCCTAACCCCAACCCTAACTCCTAACCCTATAATATTTCATACTTCCAAGAGTTGTTAAATATCATACCATAGTAGAAAATGAATAGTAGTTAGCATACTATAGTATAAAATAGACAGTAGATATCATATATAGCAGCACCTAACTATTTGACCATCGCAGGTACCCTAAAAGGTACTACTACCCCGGGTTACGGTGGACTCTGGAACAAAACAATTAAAAGTTGTTCCACGCTCCTCAAAAACTAACGATCAGAGGGCTTGCTACCGGATGTAGTTTATTATCATACCCAGTATGTTTATTGAGCTTTGCTCCTCGATAATAGCTTCTAAGTTTCCTTCACACTTATTACTGTTTGCCTATTATTGTCTTTGTCGTCTTGTTTGGGGTGAAGTGCTAAAAGATCACCAGTGCTTTCTTTATATTTTGTGAAACATTATTTCTTTCGTTATAATTTGTGTGTAATAAATTCTATAAGTCGTCTCTCACCATATTGTGTCAAAGAAACAAAACTTTCTTTTACTGGACAGTTAGACATGGTGTAATGGTTAGCAAGCTAGTCCCGCTAGATTAATTAATACTGAATGGTGAGTTCGATCCTCACCGAATGCTCCATAGTTTCGATCCTGTGTCTTAGCTAAGCTATGCTTAAAAAATCAGCATAGTCCGCTTTATCTGAGTAAAGATCTGGAAACATTTGCACATTGTCTCAAGTGGGCGACATTTAGACGTTCCATATCATGTTGCTCACATAACATTGGAGCTGACCTTAAATAATATATAAACAAAAATAAAATGGTTTGGTTTCACCAATGAAGCGTTTTGTAAGATTCACAGTTCTACTGTAGGCTGTTCGACAGCCAGTGAGGCCTAAAGGAGAAAGAAAAAAAAACTATTATTCAAGTGAAACTCCCTTTTGAGGCTGGTCAACCCTCTATCGGCATGCCTCAGTGTTAGGAACTTCTCTGCACCGACCGGTACTCTTGTTTCCTGAGGACTGTAACTAATTCAGTTGATTTTTATAGGTGTATAGATGAATGATGCTAAAAATATGAGACTCCCCATATGTCTGAAATTGTTTATTCCTGTGTG
>CAHIKZ030000528.1:97500-170000 GCA_903632075.3 Acanthosepion pharaonis | reverse complement strand
TTATCTTTAACTTTTTTGGTGGAATTGTAGATTTTACAATTACAGGAACATATATTCAACCAATTTTGTTCAACCGTAAATAAGATGACTGGAAAAGTTCAGTAGAGTTGTGGTTCTTGAAGTCGACATTTCCATCTTTATGCAAACGTGACTAGTAAAGGAGGAAAAAAAACTCTTTACAATATACGACTCGATAGTGGAACTCTCTGAATGAAAGTGGAGAATATATTAAGTGGGATCGATTTTTAATCTCTTCTCGTCATTTTCTTTTGCGTCTACGAACGAAATTCTGTTTGATTGCAAGTCTGGGAAAACATTATTGACATTCTTATAAATATTAATAGATTTGCTCGGGTTGTACGCGTGTTGGCATCAATAGACAGACATCTAGATATCTAGTGAAATAAAAAAAATGGGATATGTGATAGATAGATAGATAGATAGATAGATAGATGAGAAATGACATCGATAGAATTATATGGAGTTATTGAGACAGATATATATGAGCTGGAAAACAAGGTCATATTGATAAGTAGACTATGAGAAATATGAGCAATGTGAACTATGCTAGCTCGTTCGACAGATAGATAGATAGATAGATAGATAGATAGATAGATAGATAGATAGATCTTAACAAACTGAAATAGATAGGTAGATAGATGGATTTGAACTATCTGAAATAGATAGATAGATAGATCTTAAGAAACTGAAATAGATAGATAGATAGATAGATAGATAGATAGATAGATAGATAGATATGAACAGGATCTTATCGACAGATCGGTCGATAGATAGATATGAACAGGATCTTATCGACAGATCGGTCGATAGATAGATATGAACAAACTGAAATAGATATATATATATATATAGATAGATAGATAATATATATATATATATATATATATATATATATATAGAGAGAGAGAGAGAGAGAGAGAGGAGAGAGAGAAAGGAGAGAGAGATGTAAACTTTATTTCTTTGCTATAAAAATGAATTATACATAGGTTTGTTTTTCTTTCTTTGCAAATATTCTGTCTTCATTTGTTTTCTTTTTCATAATTTGGTATTATTATTATTATTTACTTATTCAAAAAAGATGTCCATTTTTCATCCCTGGAGATTAACTAACGGGAAGTTTCCTCAAATTTCCATCTCCTTTCTCAGTATCCATACAGACCTCGACACGGCTAAGCTGCGCTTGCTGTAGTTTTGTCTGACATCGCAAATGGCTACAAAATCCAAATATTAACCCAAGAACTCGAGTCATGTTCTTAAATAGCCTCGTCAGATCGAGACTCTCATAATTGTGTCACGCATGGCGTACAAGTCGTGCAAAAATGTCTAAACTACCGTCTGTATAGAATCGTTTTGCAGGCCAATGATTAAAGTAGATGCAAGCGAATATAACTTCTACGTCTTAAAGAAGACAATACTTCATCAAATCTTGCAGACTGCCGCTACACCATTACAAAAAAAGAAGTTTATTAAATAAAACAAACATACTCATTTACTAAGGCAATAACAACTGAATCACGTGTATCTAGAACTGATGTTTAATAATCAAGATGTCGACGTACTATCCTAAAAATTATGGATGGAAACTCTCAACAGTCTAGAAAGATCAATAACAGTTACTGCATTTGAGATGTCTAATTTCCTGACAAACTTTTTTTCTTTTATTCTTTTACATTAGTATTTACCCTGTAAAAGACCCGGAGCCACTCGTGGTAGAGGATTGCAAAGTAAGAGGCTCAGCTTGTGCGGATATGCGTGGAAGAAAAATTATTAACCGTAAACTTGAACAGATTTTTACAATGGTGTTAACTCTGTACAAGGCCATTGGCCACTCGAGGTAGAGATTTACAGAGCAAAAAGCAAAGCGTATGCAGATATGTGTGTAAGTTAACGATTAAGCGTAGACTTGAACATGATTTTTATAAAATTTCAAACAACAATAATGCTAACTGTTCTGTCAATGAATAGCAAATATTTCCTGTATGGAAACGGATATTTTCACTATTAATATTAGCCTTTTTTTTTCAGAGAGGTCATAATCAGAATGACTGGAAATGGTGTCTAAAATTAATAAGTAGAATGGCATCATTGAATGAATTATTTGTAAAATTACCTGTTTTTAACCGAGGCAACGATTGGCTTGTTAATGTTAACACTCTAAAAAAAACTGTTCTCAATCATTTGAGAGACCCCACTTTTTTCTCAGCATGGCTGATGCTAACCCCCAAAAGAGTGACTCGTTGCACCTGCTCGAGTTAACAATCTTAGCTGACATGAAGTGAAAAGACTATAGGGAATCCATTCTACGGTCAACTGCTAAGAAAGTTGTTTCACTGAATCATGATAGATAATTTTTCTCTACGCTTTCCATTGCTCTATTGTCTACATGTCCCTGTAGATTGCTTTTTATGTCGGTGTTGGGGCGCACCCACCTTCTGACTGATAATGGACTTATCCCTCTAGGATATAAATCAGTGTTAGAGAGTGTAGTGGGAAGATGTAGTGTGAAGGATCAGGTTACCATTATATACCGTTGGACTTTTGTTATTCTTACTTACTAAACGGCGTTCCTTATTACTAATCACTCTGTTGTTAATTGCCTCTTACAAATATACCAGTATTTATCCCTACAACTGTGTTTGTCTTTATTCGAATACACACATGCGGATGTAGAATAACTAGTGCCTTACCTGAGACCCCTACACCAGTGCCACAAACATTCGACGCTGGAATAACGTCGAACACTGCTCAGTCGTCTACAATAACACGGACAAAAACCCCTTGGGCATTGCCCAGACTACTTCCGCACAACCAGCCAGGTTTAAAGGAACTCATCCCTCCCCAAAGGCCACTACCCACACGCGATGGGGGGGGGAGGAGATGTTGAATAACAATAATAAACAGCACTTACCGGTGTAAAGGTCCCAGCTAGCGTCCAGCTGGCAGACAAAAATAAAGCAGGTTGTAACTTAATACAAACCCTGCAAACTAACAGATGAATCAAGCTGGTATTTATATAGAAATACCTCCACTCAGGCACCGGCAGCCAATCACAGCCCAAGCAATGGACTATCCCACTTTAGCACAATGAGATGCTCTATGGCAACATAAATAGCTCTCTTTCTAAAGGTTGGATTATTGTTCACTTAGCTTGCTCCACAACTAGTGTTTATCTCTACCACGTGATTTTTTTACAGCGGGGAACACTCCCAACAACTCAACAGTCGGCTATCAACATAGTTTAATATCTGTACCTTATGATAGGTTTTTGATCGTCAATAATAAATTTCGCTTCGACTTCTATTTCTTTAATTGGGGCCTCGTTGTATACGTTGAAGAAATCGGAAGACGTAGCTTTGTTTTATAGCCCCGTCCTTTCTTTTCACATTATTTCTTATTATAATTATCCATTTCGTTTCCAATTGCTATATAGTCAATATGCTATCAATCAGGATTATTTCTATACTTTAAGCTCTTCGAACATTTCAAATAAGCCTTTATGATCTTCATTATCAAGCTATTTGTTGTAGTCGAAATACACATAGTAAATTGTATTTTGGTCAAAGGACCACGCATTATAAATTGAAAAACTGCCATCTACCTTTGCGGTCTGCTTACAATGCAGGTGTTGTCAGCCCGCAAGGTTTGAATCAACGAGTTGGGTTAAAATTTCAGCTGTTACATTCGTTATATATATATATATATATATATATATATATATATATATATAAAGAAATTATATATATATATATATATATATATATATATATATATATATATATATATAAGAAATATAGTCTTAAGATGTGCTATATTTATGGATAAAGTGCTCAATGCTCAGTATCAGAGATAGAGCGTGTAAATATAAAAGTGAACATAGAAGAGGCGACAGTCTGTTTCATGCTATATGCAATCGTCAGGCCACGTGTGCTGTTATTTTTCTCGGCTATATATATACGGGTCAGTGGTGCATCGTGGATAGTCTATTTTGGCGGTTATTTTACCGGAAGTCGTTTATTTGTTTATTTATTTATTTAGGTTAAATTATTTTGCTTTTTTTATTTATTTTTATTTTTTGTTTCTTATCTTATATATATATATTTATTTATTTGTTTTTAATCGTGTATTTTTTAACGTAGTAAAAATTTGTTTATATCACTTATTTAATAGTTTTTTTTGGTTTGAATTTAATTAAAGTATTTGTTTTTTTGGGTTTGAGAATTCTAACTAAAAATATATATAGATATATATATATAATTAATGAAAACAGACCACTTTAAGGTACCATTACAATAATTTATTTCACCATCTAAATAGGTCACGATTAGGTCACTCCTCCTACCCCAATATAAAACATGCTTAAGAGAAATATGAAATTAACCCCTCCCTACACTCTACCTTGTCTCGTTAACTACAACTGCCACCCTCCCTGTTAAATTACAAAAATTACACCACCCATCAATTTCTAATCCCATTTTTCCTTTCGTTTCGTTGTTGGAAGTGTTACCTGATGATCCGGAGTCCTTCAAAAAGGATTTTGGTGAAATAAATTATTGTAATGGTACCTTAAAGTGGTCTGTTTTTTCATTAAATATTAGCTCTGGATTCACATTGAGCTCTCAGGATTTCATTCTCCTTGGAATTACCCATTCGGTTTACTAAATTCTTCGTAACTTATATATATATATATATATATATATATATATATATATATATATGTGTGTGTGTGTGTGTGTGTGTGTGTGTGTGTGTTTCCAGGGTTAAGTGTAATAGCTTTCAACACTTTTCCTTTTAAAGTACCACTTTCTAAAAGATGAATGAATTTCGGAAGCTAAGACGTGAGGTATTCAGACTAGGTTCCTTTGAAACGTGAAAAAATCGTTTATTTTTAACGGATATATCTTAAAGATATTTCCAAGGTTAGAGTTATACATTATGCAGATGATTTCTCTATTACTTTTAATGGATATATTCAAAATGAGTTTCGGATACAAAACACAACATATTCAGATGTTTATGTTTTAATCCTTAAAGATCAATAAGTTTTAAGAGATTAAATGGATATCCTCAAGATTTATTTCTGATGCTACGATGCAAAGTATTCAGAAGTTTTTTTCTTCTAAACCTGAAGGAATCATCACTTTTAACGGATATACAATACGTACAAATGCATTTTTGAAAGATATATGTCCATTTTTCTCCTCCACTTACACTTTAGGTTAAATAACAATAAAAAATTTGCTAGATTAACAAACATTCTAGGTAACTCTGATTTTATAACTGGTTAGGCATGGGACTATCACTTTAAACCATATTTCTCCAGAAACCACAGCAGGAACATCTTGCAGGCCATGTCTTTGACGATATACTCTATAGATAGTCTACAGGGTAAGCGACCTTTTCTTCTATATTTCGTTGTATTTTCACAAACAGTCAGTAGTTGTAGTAACTGGGATCCGTAAAGTTGAGAACAAAGGTCCTCTCTTGTCCAGCCAGGTATGGACCTTTTACACTTATTTATAATGACTCTACGTATGTTCCTTATTTCTTCTGTTCTTTTTTTCTTTCTCGATTTCGTTTTTCCTTTTTCTCTCTCTCTCTTTCGTTCTTTCTTTTTTCTTTCTTTCTTTCTTTCTTTCTTTCTTTCTTTCTTCTTCTTATTATTATTATTATTATTATTATTATTATTATTATTATTATTATTCAGACTTGATGATTTTTACTGCAGGTTGAGTCAGTCACCTTACATTGTTTACCTGCAATAAATTACTTGACGGGTGTTTCCTCTTCCTAGTCCTCATCTTCTTCTTATTCTTCTACTTCTTCTTCTTCTTCTTCTTCTTCTTCTTCTTCTTATTATTATTATTATTATTATTATTATTATTCACATTTAATGGTTTTCACTCAAGCTTGAGTAAAAACACCATTCTTTCAGAATCTTATCCGTTATATACATATATATATATATCCCTCCGCCATCCATCAAACCACCCATCCTAAAAAAATTACTACACGCATGCACAACCAAAGTCCCCTTCTGTGACCATAATGGCAATATTTATACCCAAACTAATGGTGTTAGTATGGGAAACCCACTGGGTCCATGCTTCTCCAACTATTATATGTCCTACGTAGTAAAATACTATATTTACACAGGTCCACAAACCGAAAATCTATGTTCGCTACGTAGATGATATCTTCATTTTAGCTGATAACATTAAAGAAATGAACATACTAGTAGAAAACACAAATATATTAACTGCATCCACTTGCAAAAAAAGACTAAAAATAATGGAAGCTCTAATAATAAAAAAGAAAAAAAGCCAACCCTTAACAATATTAACTATGAACAAAGCCACAATGTGCTAACCGTATTCGGAAACTAAAAACATCACTACCACACACTGAATATACACAGAACACACACACTCTACTAAGCTGATAATTGAATCATCCTTGATAATGGCTAAAGGTATAGCCGAGCGATCGGAAACACAGAACATTCGGACAGTTCTTACACACTCCTTGTCCAGAAAAGAAAGCTCTTGTCAGAACACAAGAAAAATTAAATAAAAAGCTCAACCGTAGTACCTTGTCTGTCGTTTTAATGAAACATGCATATATATATATATATATATATATATATATATATATATATATATATATATATGTATGTATGTATGTATATGTATATGTATATATATATATATATATATATATATACACACACACACACATATATATATATATACATATATATATATATATATATATATATATTAATGTTAAAACTTAAACTTAATGTTGCGAAAGGTAAATGCAAGTGTCAGCCAGGACTCTTTGCAAATAACCTCCCCTCTCATTGTTACCTCCGTTTTGTTTGTTGTATGTGTTATATGTAATAGGAGTAGGTAGGCTTTCCTACTGCCCTGTCCACACCCTCCCCCCTTCTCTTGGACATGAGTAGAGGCTTACGCCTTGTTTCTTGTTTAGGAAGGGGTTTCGGTACTCTCTCTCTCTCTCTCTCTCTCTGGCCTCCGTATCTCCAGTTGCGTTGATCTATCCACTACTCTTCTTCTCATCCTTTCTTCTATCACTCCTATCTGACCTTGCTCCAAATTTTTTTAACCCCTTGCGTCCTAGTGGCTTTCCGCCTTGCTTGGGGTGAAACGCTTAATATATATATATATATATATATATATATATATATATATATATATATATATATTTATATATAATTTTCTGAATGGCGTTAGTTCATATTAACATTTCGATTTCTTTTTTATTTTAGTCTTAGCTTTTTTGGAAATTGGAAGATTCCAAGCGCTCAGCTAGAACTGGACAAATGTTTAATTTTATATTCCCCAAATACTTTGAGTTCTATCAGTGAATCAAAATTATTTACACTTTATCACCCTCTGTTTACCTACCATAAATGACTATACCAGTAATTCGTCACCCGCTTCTTCTTCTTCTTCTTCTTCTTATTATTATTATTATTATTATTATTATTATTATTATTATTATTATTGTTGTTGTTATTGTTATTGTTATTATTCACATTTAATGGTTTTCATTGAAGCTTCTTCGGAAATTTGAACAATTCCTAAAAAAAATTGATAGAGTGAATAGATTTAAGTTGTCAATATATATATATATATATATATATATATATATATATATATATATATATATATATATATATATATATATATATTTCTTTTTGAATGGCGTCACTTCATATTAAGATTTCGATTTCTTCTAAAAGTGGTTTTAGTTCGGGATTCGAAAGTTTCAAGTATTCAGCTTAAACTGAACACACATATCGCTTTTGTTATTCCGGAAATTCTTCTATCGCGTAATCATTTTTAAGAATATCCTATCACCCTTTATTTAGTTGTAACAGCGATATATTCACATTTTATTCATGGTAAGTAAATCTGCTACTCCGATAAGCATGTGCATTTTGCATGCTGTGTAACTGAGGTTATCTCAGGAGCAGAGTACAAATTCTCGATGATCTGTTACGTGCTCTTTCTCACAGATGCCCTTTAGAATGGCGTGAATTCATCTGTAATCCACACCCCCGTCAATATAACTGATTAGAGTGTACTATTAAAATATTCACTGATTTATTTGTCTAACAGCACATCAACTCCTTATGCCGAAATTTAAATTTTCTATCTGCTTTGAAGTAATAAAAATATGATATATATTTTGATATATATTCTGCTTTTAATTGAATACATAGTAGATGATTGTTTGGTTGTTTGATTTTTTGGTGGTGGCATATCAACACCTCTATAGGTTATTTGATGCCGAAATCTAAATATTTGAACATGATTTTATGGGTTCAACTAAATATATATTTGAATGCAATTGTATGCTTTCAACCACAGATAAAATGTTTTGCTGGTCCTATATTGTCAGTCTTTTTATAAAAATGTACCTCTTGTGTTTTTAATATTACATCATGTTCAAATATTTAGATTTCGGCATCAAATAACCTATAGAGGTGTTGATATGCCACCACCAAAAAATCAAACAACCAAACAATCATCTACTATGTATTCAATTAAAAGCAGAATATATATCAAAATATATATCATATTTTTTACTATTAAAATGTTACATTAGGATCATTTAATGTCTTGGATTTCTTAAATTACTTATACACTGAAATGAATAATTCTATATTTATATTTAAGTGTAAAATTTGTATTTTTAATGAAAGAGGGGGTAATTTTCGAAATTGTAGGAAATGCATTTCGAGTCGTAATGTTTTTTGTTATCATTGACTATTGCTTCCGTATCGTTGATTTCTTTAACTATCATTTATCATTCAAATATTTTTTTTTAAAAACGTGCCAATAATTTTATTCTCTTACACATTTTATGTATTGATTGTAGTCAGGTAACATTTTTGTGAATGAAGACGTGTTTTCAAATTTGTAGGATAAGCCTTTTGAGTCGCAACATTATTTTGTTTTGTTTATATTTTTTGTTCAATATGTAATTTCTCTCTTTATTATTTATCTCTCAAATACTTATTTTTAACAACAACAATAACAAAAACGTTCTCATATATAATTAATGATATATTTATGCTTTTAATAGTTTTATTCTTTTCTAATTTATTTGTTCGTTTCTATTTTTGTCATTAAAGACAATGTAGTACATTTGATAACGAACTGTTCATTAGATTCAATGACCTCTCTTGATATCAACATCTAAACGGATTCTAATTTTTTTTTTCCATTTTATAATTTTTGAAATAAGGAAAATATGATGTATTTTTATTCTCCTTTCACAGTAGAATACATGGTAGATGATTGTTTGATCGTGTTTGGTGGCATATCAACACATCTATGGGTTACTTAATGCCGAAATCTCAATATTTTGAACACAGTTGTATGGCTTCAACTAAATATATTTTGAATGCAACTGTATGCTTTCAACCACAGATAAAATATTTGCTGGTCAGGTATTGTCGGTCTTTTTTTTTATATAAAAATATATTACTAGTATTTTTACTATTAAAATTTCTTTATATGCTTTCATAGTATTTTTGTTTGGGCTTTGGGTGGTCACTGTTTGCGCATAGCAGGTGCTACCCCCTGTTCTGGGTGGATCTCGGAAAAGCAATTAAGAGGTCGTTCCAGGCTCCTCTAAACTTCCAAACTCCCGATCAGAGGCCTTGCTGCCGGATGTGGTTTATCGTCATACCCAGTGCTTGTTATGGAGGTAAAATCATGACAATACACATGAGATAAAGAAAAAGGAAATTGTGGGGAGCCGTATTCGTCCCAGTCTTGAAGTGATACGGAATTAAAAAGTTTATTTCCTACTTTTTTTTTTTTTTTTCACTTTTTTTTGCTTTGATTCTCCTCCCCAACTACAATCGATATGACTGTTACCTTTATGAACCATAACTGCTTTACTTCCCTGCCGCGATACAAGTACTTATCGGGCTTCCTGCTTAATTTCAACTTTCCTCGAACAAAGACCACAATCTTACAAGTGTTCGTCTCATTGCATACGATAATTCGATTTAGCCATTTTGGTCTAGATTCAATGACCTCTCTTAATATCAGCATCTAAACGGATTCGGATATTTTTTTCATATTTTCTATTTTCTATGACAGAACTTCTACGATTGTCAGCCGTTAAAAGTTAGTACATTCATATTTAAAACTTTGTAAATAACAACAACTTCATATAAAGATTTTATCATCGGGACATTTAATGTTAGACACATTGCCAAAAAAAGAAAAAAACAAATACAGGGATCATTGGCTCCGGTCATTGATAGTTAAGACATTAATATATGTTTCTTACAAGAAACCGATATTTAAGGACTTAGAAAGACATTGTTAGACAGCACAACTTAATAAACATTCAAAATAGATAGTAAATCTTATGGAAATGCTTTTGGTAGCAATATCAAATAGAAGAATAACATCTATAGATATTGGACAAAACAAGAATCGTATGAATATTGAACAATGTCATTAAAGGTACTATCAATAAGATTCGATCATTACTCTGAAAACATTACAGAGGCTGAAAATATTACAGAGGCTGAAAACAGTACAGAGGCTGAAAGACCTGCAGCTTTTTCGTGAAAGGAGGACACTTGACTTTGGGGGTGATTGGTTCGAGTTATTTACAAATTTGGTGAAGGTGAAAAATCACTTTAAATTGCAGTGTGTCTTCATGTCGAAAGAGAAGTCAGGGCAATGAAGGAAGTATCTTGTCGGCGAATTTAGCAACGTTTTGTACAAAGAATGGTTCGATCGTTGCAAAGTGAATCCTCCTTCGTTTACTGACAACTTTCTGCGGTGATGATTGTTTAGCGCGGAGAGCACCTTTGCCTAACAGTAAATCACAATCCGCTAAAAATGTAAAGCTTACCCAGTACAGTTTGGTATTGCCATATGTGCCGGACGGTGAGGCCATACATCAGCTACTTACCTTCTGCGGTCCAATTCGTTTGTGTAAGGATTTGTTTTCAACTTTCAGTTTTTTTCCGAGTATATCCACAAGATAACGAGGCTTTTATTTCAGTGTTTTCATTCTTCTAGGTTAGTTACTAGCCAAAAAAAAAAAGACAGTTCAGTTTGATCTGTTATTTAACCCATACCTGGAGGGACCTCAGTTTCATGAAATTTTCAAAGAAATTTTTGTTATTGTTTTATCCTGCAAAATCCATTTTCAGTATATCCATGAAAAGTGAAGATTTCTTTAAGTTTTAACGAAAAGCGTATGAATATTTTAAAATTAATCTCCCGTACATATTGTAAATCCGTTAAAAGTGATGATTCCTTCAGGTTTGGATGGAAAACTTCGGAATACTTTACGTCGTAGCCTCAGAAATATAACTTGAGGATATCCACTTAATCTCCTGACTGGTAGCTCATGAAGGATTAAAAGATAAACCTCTGAATATGTGTTTTTTGCCCGAAACTCATTTTGAATATATCCATTAAAATATATGTAAAATATATGTAAATATGAAAATAATTATCTAAGTTAACCTGTAGAAAAAGACAGTATACATAAAGGTAAAATACTATAGGAAAACTGTATCATTGACCGACGCGTTTCGTCCAATGTGGACATTTCAACGGCAAAAACGAAATGAATTTGTTGAAAACAAAGTAACTATTAACAGTAAACAAAATGTCCTTAGCTACTATAAAAATTTAGAAAACGCTATTGTATTCATATTGTAATTTTCAGTTGACTATATAATTGCAATAGCGTTTTCTAAATTCTAAAATCTTATCGGACCTTAAATAGAAGTCGTACATACGATCCATCGCAAAATGATTGGTTCCTTGTAACGCTTTAGTAAGTAACTGATTCCTCGTGCAATCCTCTGCCTTTAGAAGGGGCCTAAAATAGAATAATGTTGTCATATTTTGGCGGGAGCTGACCGGTCCTTACTCTCCAGTCTCGATAGAGTGCAAAAGCGTATCCGAGTCCCGAGTTGGTGACTTCTAGTCTTTCCCTCAAAGGCTTCATGTGGCAAATTTCTCTCTGCGCTATCCCTACTTCTAGGGAAAGTGCTCGGATGAACTACATTTCTTGGTTCCACCAGTTCTAACCTCACGGTTAGGACTCAATATGTCACGCACATTGTATCAAAACGCCCACATTCCCTTCGTGTTTCATTGGTGAGAAGTAAGTTCCACTCGGAACAGCTTCTTTCCGTAAACCACCGCTCTCTGGAACCAATACACGGTAGAGTAATGGATAGCGGCTTGGATTGAGGAATCGGAGAGCTGACTTCGAATTCCGGTCGAATCCATTACATTCACTTACGTGCTAACACCCTTGGGAAAGGTGTGAATCCTCTCTCTTCTCCCTCCAGCTATGGGTAAATAGCAGGACAGACTGGGTTCTATAGCCTTGGATGGCAACTGGTCTAGGAGAAGGAAAACTCTGAATTCAAACCTGCTCTTAGAGGAGGGGTGAATAGAGTCTCTCTCAGCCTTGGTTGGCAATCCATTTAGTGATGGTGTCACGATAAAAACACCCTTGATAGCCCTAGCGAAGCATCAAGAATTCAGCTATTTGACAAGATTATGAACTACACCAATCAAAGTATTGGTGAGTTCAATCTCGGCTGACGCCGCAAGTGAGTGAGTGAGGAACCAATTCCCAAGAGGATGTTTCCCTAATCACTGCAATAACCCGCTACCACGAGTGGCCTCCGGGTTTTTTACAGGGTGAAACTTACTGTAAAAACAAAAGGAGTTATAGTTTAAATAACAGTGGAGAATGGCCTCTGAACTATAAGGACAATTTTGTATCTCAAACCGAGGAGAAGAACAGAGCCAAACTTTCTGCAATCTTTCGCAAGAATTGTTGCTGTTTCGCAGATAAAAAAAAAAGAAAATGAGCATCATTTGTAAGCAGACTCTCAACAAGAAAAATCTCAGGAGGCGGGCTACGATTTGGAGACACCAAAATCTAGCAAGAAGAAGGATTGAAATATCTTGGAAGTGTTTTTAGAGAGGACAGAAAGTGTGGCACAGAAATCCAAAAGCCCGTTTTAAAAATTCCAGATGCATTCCAAATTCTAAGCAAAATATCCACAGGTCCATGTTTCCTGGAGGAAATATAGACAGACATATTTGAAGTAGGAAACGGGATCCGACTGCTGAACAAGACATAAGGGATAAACCTCTACTCCTGTTCAATATTCAATTCGGTCGTGCTTTCCTAAATGCAAAAGAATACACCGTTTGATTTATACAGGCTCGACATCTAATCTGTTAAGGGGATTATGAATAGATAGGAATCAATACTTGAAACAGAGTGCCACTGTACAAGGTAAAAATGGTGATCATTTTTTTTTTTCTTAGGTGTATTTGTCCCGAACAGTTGCCATTGTTGGCTATGAAAATCGTTGTAAATAATCTGGGAACTGAAAGTAGTCGCATCTTTCTATATCTGCGCGCTCCACACAGTTCATGGCTTATTACTTGTTAAACGTGAAGGCTATAATTGTTTGAATTTGCCTTTATACACGTATCGTGTTTGTTTTTCATTCAAAGACGGACAGAATAGCGATCCAGGTCCCTTGAGAGATTCCGAGATGAGATTCGCAGATCTAAAGGAACCAACTCATGGAGTACAGAAGATATGTATTCATTTCATCCGAAACGTCATTACACACACAGAGACATACACACACACAAACAAGCAAGCATTATAGGGGAGAAAGCGTTCATATACATGTAAATTAATATATATTTATATATGTATAATGTATTTTATCTTCAAACTACTTCTGTGTGCATGTTTACATGATATACCCACTTCCATTTTGAAGAACTCTAGAAGGGTATTAATACACAGACACAGACACACATACACACACATACACACACACACACATATATATATACATACATAGAGAGAGAGAGAGAGAGAAAGGGTGTTTCATTAAGACGGATTATATACAAGGGTGTTTCATTAAGAGGAATCAAAGTCAGCAGTACACAAATAGTGTTAGTTGTCAAAATATATTTATTTCTGTATTAGATCATATTATTTAAGTCATGGTAATTATGTGTGAGAAAAAATGAAAAAAGAAAATCATTAGACACTTAAACTTAATTCACATTAAAATCGGTCCAAGTTATTAGAACACCCTTTATACTTCTCGAATCGGGTTCTTTCCAAAACATTTTACCTAGACAATCAACTTACTTATGTTATGTTGATGATGCTCTATAAAATATTCGCGTGATAATAACTTAGCAGATAATTAAACAGAATCGAACACACAACAGGATTTACATAGGAAATAATAAAAAAAAAAAACAATACTCTAATTTTGTTAGACTTTATGTTTCACCGAGATAACTGCAGCTTAAAACTCACTGTCCACCAACAATCAACCAATAAAAATGGCCAAATAAGCCAAATAAGTAAATTCCTTTCATATTGTCGAATAAGCTTTTTAGCATTATCACTGAAACACGAAAGAAAATCACTATGTTGATACATGTTTTTATTGTTAATCTTGCCTAAGCTTTCGGCTTACATAAGCCATGATCAGATATGACATGTACATTACAATGAATTAAATAATAAATTATATAACGAAGATGGTAATTTTTTAGAATGGTTATGTGGAAATTGCAACAAGGATAGATTGTTTTATTTGCATGGAAGATTGCTATGCAATGATAAAATTCGTGCATATGAAACGCAGGAAAACTATCATTGTTACTATATGGAGTTGTATGAGCATCAATAAAGGCAAGACAACCGGAAGACCACATAAAGAGGTCACAATTTAATTAACAAATACAATTTCAGGGTTCAGGCGGAGACATTAAGAGGAAAGAGTTGAAGTGGACTTTAGGCAGAACAGGAAATGCAATTCTAAACAAGAAACAAGGGATTAACTCTTAATCCTGTTCTTCACCGGTCGATAGTGAAAACTATCTATATATATATATATATATATATATATATATATATATATATATATATATATATATGTGTGTGTGTGTGTGTGTGTGTGTGTGTGTGTGTGTGTGTGTGTGTGTGAAAATATATAGAAAATAGGAAGGAACTGGTTAGGTAGATAATCCAAAGTCCCTTAGTATTTTAGTTATTATTTTTTAAAATAGTGCTCGATACAAAAGTAGAGCATGAATATAATTATTTATTTAAAAATATGATTTCAACTCGCGACATAAGAGTTCTCATGTTTCAAAACAAGTGCCGAAAACTTCAATATAATTATTTGAACTAAATTGAGTTAAAGTAAGCTCTGTTCCATCTTCAAGCGAAATTTTTTTTTTGGAATAACGTATTTCTGAAATTTACGTGTTTTAATAATTGAAATCAAATTTTCCATGGTAACAGCCAGGGCGAATTGTTTAAATTGGGTAGGCGTGTGTTGGGTGTTAATAATAAGTATCGGTATAGAGTTACTTTCATAGATGTCAAGTCAGGGTATGGTGGGGGTGTCTAAATTTGAAACGGAAGATGTTTTAGCCTAGTCTGGTTTACGTGTCTATGGAGATTTATTTATTTTTTTAATTTTATTTCTTTATGAAAGGGATTTGTGCATATATATATAAAAAAAAACTGCCGTAACATTTGTTTTTTGACGACTTCATAAAGGGTTATCTTTTTTGTAGGGTATTTAAACTATTTATTTGGGCTATGGATTATAAAAGTTATTATATTGTATGCTTGTTTTTAGCTAATTACTCAAACCATGAATTTGATGATGTCGACAAAAAAACGTTAACTCATGTCTATTATTTAAAAGATTATTATTATTTAGAAACTTAATAATGTGCAGTTTCTCATGGAGGCACAAAGGGCATGGGTCCTCCCAAGTTTTACATGTTCTAGTCCTGTTTATAATTTTCCATTTTACTTTAGGTGTCCTATTTATTTCCTTCAGATGCCAAAAATATTTAGATAGGGAAGTTTGTTTTCTTTAATTTATATTATTGAAAGAACACTTATGCTGCCTCCATCTAGCTTTAAAATCATTCTTCGTTAACCCAGTGTATATCATATTAGTGCTAGGACTCTCAGTGGATGATATAGTACATTGGTATACCACAGATTTAATGCAGCATTTATTTTCTAATGGGCAGTCTTCTGGGTTTCTACAATTACATATTTTTTCCCTGTTATTGTCTGATTTAAGTGCAGGGTTTTTATTAATACTATTCAGGCATGGGGGTTTGTTCAAGATCTTATTATTGTGTTTTTTTATTATACCTTCAAGATTTTCAGAGCAGCTGTAACTCAATTTTAGGGTGTTCTTATTAAATATATTACTAAGCTTACTATTGGTTGGGAAGTGTTTATCAATTAGAGCTAAGAATTTCTGTCCTAGTTTAATACTAACTCCGTTCAACCAAACTCAATTTAGTTCAAATAATTATATTGAAGTTTTCGGCTCTTGTTTTTAAACATGAGACCTCTTATGTCGCGAGTTGGAATCGTATTTTTAAATAAAAAATTATATATATATATATATATATATATATATATATATATATATATATATATATATATATATATGTGTGTCTGTGTGTCTGTGTGTATCTATGTGCATATAGGAAAATAAAAAATAAAATTTAATATGCAGTTTTTAAATTAAACAATATATATATATATATATATATATATATATATATATATATATATATATATATATATATTATAAACTTGACATTTATTTTAATGTCCGCAGTGATCAAAAAACTTTAGTTCGGACAGTTTATTCACAAATTCGAGCAAAGCACAATACTCAACACCTCTGAAATCTGGATGAATACAATAAAAACTATACAGATAATGTATAGAAAGACAAAAGTGTATACAACATATAAAGAGAGATACGCATATGATCACAATGTGTTTAAGCGATTTATTAAGCGTAATTTAGGTCTATGCAACCCCACGTGCAATGATCGAATACATTACTCACTCAGGACTGATCTAGCGAGACAAGCTTGCTAACCATAACACCACGTCACCCGGGATTTTGTTTCTATATACCCAACCGTAGGCTCGTAAAAACATGATAATAATCATTTATTCCCGAGAATCATTTCTGAAATATAATCTCATCCGATTATTAAATTGTCGAAATTTTATATTAAAAATAATTTATTAACAATATCAGGTTGTTGATTTATTGATCCATATTAGGCAATGTGCGTGTCTATGCATATCTATATATGTGTGATTTTGTTCTTTTTTTGCGTATGTGTATACGTTTGTTTTTAATCATTTCAACCCAGGCAAGGCGGGAGTGGCACTAGTACGCAGTGGGTTACAGAGTATGAAAGTGAAAGGAAAAACTGAGTATAGGGGGTTATTGAGGAAAGGATAAAAGATGAATGGGAGTCAAGACAAAAGAAGACGGCGATTGACGTTGCATTTAAATTTTTAAACATTATCGTCATCAGGGAAAATTCTTGTGTCTGCATCGCTGTGTGTGTATATATATATATATATATATATATATATATATATATATATATATATATATATATATATATATATATATATCACACATACACTGACAAACGCACATACATGTTCGTGAGTATGAGTGTGTTTGTGTGCACGCGTGTGTGAGTGTGCACGTTTTCGTATGTGCCTGAGGGTATGTTTGAGGGTGTGTGATTTGTCTTGTGTGAGTACCTGTGATAATGTTTATATGTGTGTGGGAGTGTCTATACGTAGCTGCATGGGCGTTGGCACGTAAGTGTGAATATCGACGTACATGTGCTTATGCAAGTGTGTGCGTATCTCTGTGCATGTGTCTATGCTTGCCCGTGATTGTGCGTGCGCATGCGCGTGTGTTCATCATTTATAATAAACAGAGGTGATACTTAAATTCGTCCGTCATCCTGTCAAAATATCAGTTTCGGGTTAGCAACTCGCGACCCCAACAATTTAACAATTTTTTTTTTCCCCAAAGACCCAAATGTCTGACGCAACACTCATTTAACGCCGTCTTTTTCTTTCATGTCGACCGACCATCGACTCTGTGACTCATCCAATGCCAGTGTGTGAAATCAAGAGGACAACACTTTTATAAGACACTTCATAACTTTAATTGAAATTGCTTCTGTATAGTTTTCATTTACACATGTCACTGTTTGGTTTGCGAAAATAAAATGTATATTCGTTTTTTGACAGCCCTTTATGGCAAAGTCTATTTCATAAACCCATGTCGGACTTTTTTCATCATCATCATCATCATCATCATCATCATCATTATTATTATTATTATTATTATTATTATTATTATTATTTTTATTTTCTTTGATTTCTGGCGTTTACACATTTCTTTCCGGGTCCCGCCCAGGGATCTAAGTTTAGAAATGGCATCATGACACTTTCCACTGACAAAAAAAAAAAAAAAAAAAAAAATAAATAATAGATAAAAGCGTTCGAAAGTGGGGGCTGTACTTGTCAGAACAATTTTTATATCTCCTTGAGGCAATGACTTCCAAGAACCCTTCAATTAGTCTACTGCAATTTTTTTCCAACCAGTCCTAGGGCTCCAACTACAACAGGGATTGTTGATGTTCCCATATTATTATTATTATTATTATTATTATTATTATTATTATTATTATTTCCTTGGATTTTTTGTTATATACACATATCTTTCCAGGTCTCGACCAGAATCCTAAGGTTAGAAATGACTTCATGACATTCTCCACAGTTCATTTTTGTAAGAAAATTTTTTTAAAAAACTCCAAAACCAAAAAAACACCCTAAGATTACACACGTTTTACATAAATAAAGCTCTTCATAATGTGTGATGCGAGTACAGTTATTTTGTATTTCTTTAACTCATGGGCTACCAGGAATCCCTTCAAGGAGTCTATCGGAACATTTTCGAATCAATCCGAGGGCTTCACCTCCAATTGAAATTATTGATGTCCCCATGTGCCACATTTTTGAGATTTCAGTTGAAAGATCCTTGTATTTTGAGAATGTTTTGAAGATATTCAAAGATTCATTACAGCCTGCAGTGACTATCATGTCAACAAGAAGGAATCTTTTTTTTTAAGTCTCTTAGGATGTCTGGGCGATTAGCTTTGATTGTTATGACTATTATTATTATTGTTTTATTTTCCTTTGGTTTTTGGTGTATACTCATTTCTTAGGCATCATGACATTTTCCACTGAGCATTTTTGAAAAAAAATAAAAATACCCCCTCCCCCGGCAAAAAACCCGCACATATTTTACATAGATAAAGCCCTTAATAGAGTGTGGGCTGCATTTGTGAGTACAATTTTTTTTAAGGCATAGGACACCAGGGATTCTTTCAATGTGTCTATTAGAATCTTTTCCAATCAATCCGAGGGCTATAACTACAATATATTTATTATTGCAAAAAATACAATAATTGTTGCACAAGGCCAAAGGGTGTGTGGCAAAAACGCTGGCCATCTTTAATTATCCTAGGTCTAATTAATCAAAATCAGGACCCATTCATCCAATACATTTACGGCAAGAACCAATTCCTCACCAAGGCTACAACAACTGAAATTGTTAATATCCTCAGGTGATACGTTTTTGAGATTTCGATTTCAAGGTGCTTGTATTTTGTATTTTTTTGAAGATTTTAAAGATACATTGCAGGTTGCTGGGACTGCCATGTCAATAAGGAGGCACATTTCTTTATGTCTTGATTCTTCTGTCTGTGTTTATTGCAAAGTCCCATAAAATTGTTACGGGTTGTGTCCATACCAATTTCTTGAAGCTACCTTTCCGTAAGTTGCAGATTTCCCAGTACAGATATTGGGCCACTCTGTTCTGCCGTGTTTTACATTCAGTAGGTGCCAATATCGTGTAAGCCGATACAAGATGGTCAATTTTTTCTGGATATTTATCACAGAATCTGTATTTTGGACTCAGTATGTGTCCTTGGTAATTTCCAATTAGCAAGCATTGGCCCTATGAAACCAAAATGAAACCAAAATGAAACCAAAATGAAACCAAAATGAAACCTTCAGTTTCAGCTGTTAACCCTACACTACGTAGCCACTGATGGGTACGGGGTTTGTCGATATCAGCTTATTTGGTGCGGGAGTATTGACCGTGAAGCTGTTTATCTTGCCATCGTTTCTGCATCTGGTCGGTTGCATTTACCTTTGTTTTCGTTTTTTAAGTATTTTGCAGATTCATTCGGTGTATGATACTTTATTTGTATTTCTTCACCAACTTGAAGCTCTATATCTTGTTGGCTTCCTTTATTACTGAATAAAGATTATTATTATTATTATTATTATTTTTATGAAACGTATTTATTATTATTAAAGTTTATGTATTATTATTATTATTATTATTATTATTATTATTATTATTATAACATATCAAAATATTCTCGTTTTTTTTACTGATACTTGAATGCATTTTTCCTAAACACATACGTAGGCTTTCTATGAATCTAGCATCATCATCATCATCATCATCATCATCATCAACATCATCATCATCATTATTCTTATCATCATCATCATCATCATTATTATTATTATCATCATCATCATCATCATTATTATTATTATGATTATCATCATCATCATTATCATTATTATTATTATTATTATTATTATTATTATTATTATTATTTATTGGTAATGGTAATGTTAATATTAGCCGTTTCCCTCCAAAGAAACATTTGGCATTCGCTGACCGAGCAGCCAGTACTGTTTTCGCTTGAAATTTATAAAATATTTCCCTTAAAACCCTTTTTCTTGAACAGGTTTCTCGGGTCCAGTATCTTTTATCATTCCTTACAGTACTGATGGGGGTTTCCTTACTAATCTTCTATATGAAGTGGTGTGGAATGTTAACACCTTGATTATGTCATTATTCTCACTTCAAGTTACATGTGCCATCCATTTTAGTTTTTGCTGGTGTTGGTAGTTCGCAAGTCATATGGTTTCTGTTATTTGGTACAGTTATTTGTGATAGTGTAGCGCAAGTCCACAACGTCAAAAAAAGGATGACCTTTGACAATACACCAAGGCTTTACTCACTCGTTTCCTGTTTTGTATCCTGTAGAGCTGGGTTCAAACTTTGGTTCTAAGGGTATATAGCAGAATTGTCTTTAACTGATAGCACTTTTCTTAGTATATGCGATGTTCCTAGTAGGGCGATTTTCTGGGCTACTTGTTTGTTGATATTACCTGCGACACTCTTAGTAAAATTATCCATTCCTTTTCTCACTAATCCCGATTACTATTAGTACAGTCTCAGTTCTCATTTCCCAAATCCTGATAATCTAGATCTTAATGGACTGGTGCATAATTATCAGGCGTATTTCAAACAATATCTATTATGAAGAAAGAAATGTAACAATTCAACAATAACCTTTTTAAATGATTATTCCAGAGCGTAGTCAACATCTCCTTCAATAGCTGCTTCCCATTTGATTGGAATATTTTTTTTATTTAACTCACCTACAATAACGCCTGATAATTATGCACCAAACCAATTATATCCCTGTATTTGGACAATTTTTCGATAATTTTTATGGGGGTGTTTCTCTCAGATGGTATTGCTAGGTCAGTAAGCATCCACTTCCTGAATTTTTTTATCTTTGATGATAATATCAGTTCTGTTGGCTTTTATATTCCTGTCAGTATTATTATTATTATTATTATTATCAATCATCATTCGATTTCTGCTATGGACACACTACCTACAAGTCTGGGACCTAAGGCAGGTCAATGTGTTGTTATGGCCACATTTCATGTTAATTTTTTTTTTTTTTATCTCCGATGAAGTTGCGTTACATAGACAAAGTTCTCCTTAGTGTGTGTGTACTTAATAAGACAATTTTCATATGTCTCTTAAGCTGGGGTTTCCAGGATTCTTTCAATGTGTTGTTTTGTTCCATTTTTTATAATTCCAAGTGCACCTATTACCACTGGTATTATTCTTGTTTTCAATTTCCACATTTTTTCTATTTCAATTTCCAGGTCTTTGTATTTTGATAGTTTTCAAATTCCTTGGTTGCTATGTTACAATCCGCTGGACAAGCCATATCAATTAGTGGCAAGTTTTTCTTTCTGGTTTTGACAATAATGTCCGGCCTATTTGCTTCAATTTTTCTGTCTGTGTGGATGGTATAATCCCATAGAATGGTGACATCTTCTATTTCTGTAACCGGCGCTGGCCGATGTTCATACCAGTGTTTGAACATTTTCCAAAGTGTTTGCATTGTCCAGTGTAAGTATTGCCCCACTCTATCGTGACGATTTTATATTCATTTGGGGCAAGTATAGAACATCCTGAGATTAGATGGTCTATTGTTTCTTGGTATTTGTCACAGAACCTGCATTTGGATCCACATTATTATATATGATATTTGCCTGAAAATTCCTAAACCAAAAAGACTCTGGTCTTGCGCTGCAAAATAAAACCTTCAGTTTCAGACTTTAATCCAGATGCTCGTAACCATCGATGAGTATTAACTTTATCAACATTGGGTTTATTTGCACGTTCTGGATATTGGCCATGCAGAGGTTTGTCTTGCCAGCGTTGTTTCATCTGTTCAAGGGCTTTATCCTTGGCTTTCTTTTTTCATATCTTTTGCTGCAATAGTTGGTTCTTGGCTTCTGTTTTGATTTACTACAGAATCTACTAAATGTAAATGTTGTTTGTATTTACTGCCTTCTTTTATTATTGAATATTTTTCTTTCTGTTTTCATGTTGTTTCACTAATTTTATCATCCAGTCATTTGTTGTTTCCATGTAAAGTTAGTAAGCAATAATAGTTGTTGTCTTATTATTACAATTCTAGCTGAATAAGACCTCTTCCACCTTCTTTACAGGGGTATGTATAGACCCTACATCAGCCTTGGATGATGCATCTTTTTATAGAAAGAAGCTTTCTTGTTTTAGAGAATCCATTTGTTGATGTCATTTAGAGTCCAGTTCAAGATGTTGAAACTATATTGGACCACTGGGATTTAGGTTATTAATATTATAATTCTTTCTGAGAATTCAATTCAGTTTTTAATACCAGTCGTATTCTATAGTACTCTTTACGCAATGTATTTCTTTTCATTTTCTTATTTTGAATTCCTTCACTCTCATTTTACTGCTAGGTACTTATAAGCTTCTTTTGTTCTAAATCTTTTATTGTTACAGCAGGGTCTAAACTAATAGAGGAAAATTGTTGAGAGCGATCCTCGTAAAACTGTAGTATTAGCACATTTATCCAAATTGAATTTCATTCCGATGTCTTCACTGAAGCATTTTACAGTTTGTCAGAAGACCTTCAGCTCATTGTCATTCCTAGCATATAATTTTAAGTCATCCATGTAAAATAGATGGTTTTATTTTCTTTTGATATTTTTGTAACCGCATTCTGTCTTTTTAAGTTGGCTGGTTAATGCTATAAGTGATATGCAAAATAATAAATGAGACAAAGTCATTTGCATGTTTATTTCGCCATTATAGGTTCCATTTTTATGATTGAGGTAAAGTTTTTCATCGACATACATTGTTTGATGAAATTGATGATAACGGTGATATTGTACATACAAAGACTTTAAAAGATCCAGGAATGTGGTACACTATCGAATGCTTTACGATAATTATCATCCAGGCAATACTAAGATTTTTTTTTGTTTAAGCATTTTCCAGGATCATCCTATTAATAAGTAATTGGTCTTTATCCGTAGCATCGTTTGCACCCTTTTTTGTTCAAGTGGTATCATTTCTTTCCAAGAAGAAATATGTCTGTTTTGTTAAAATAGATGTTAACAGTTTGTATATTTGTTGGAAGACATGTAATTGGTCTATAGTTTTCCTCCTTATTTGTGTCACTATTTTTGGGTAGAAGAAAAACACTCCTTTGGTCATCCATGCAGGAATTTTAGTTGGATCGGTAACCATTTCTTGAAGTTCTTTGGCGAGTTTTTTGTGCTGTATTTAAATAATATAGCCAGAAGTTAGGAATTTTATCTATTCTGGAGATTTCCAGTTGTGTGCTTTTTTCATTGCACATTTTTGTGGCATCTTTTTTAAGAAATTCCCGCCCATGTCTGTTCTGGTTTATTTTTCATTTAAAAGCTAACTTTGTTCCGGTTCCCTAATTATTAAGTTCAAAATTCTTTTCTTAAACAGTCCCCAGAACTGCCTTCTTCCATTTTTAGGGGAATGTATTTTTTATTTATCTATTTCCTGTAAAACCGATTTTTCGGTTTTGAAAGATTTGTTCTGTCTATAGAGATCTTGATCTTTTCTCGACAAAGTCTTATTCTTCCAAACCTTCAGAACTGTATTGTTTTGAAGTTAGTTGAGAGGATCCATATTTTCATTCCTGTTTTGTTCATTCTTTCATTACTTCTGTTTTTTATTTTTTATATTTTTATTATTAGTTCATCTGATAATTCACTTGTAAGGTGTTCAATTTCTTTTTATTTTTATTTTTATTTTCATGTCTGTGAGACTGCCTTTTTTTTTTGTTTGATGTTCAGTTTATTTGTTTCTATTGCTGATGCAATATTTTCATTGAGACGGATATGGTGTTTTCTTCATCCAGAATGAATTTGAGTGCTGCATTATTCTCATTTTGAGGTTATGCTTTGTTGATTGTAATTTTGGGAGTTGTTCTCGTTCCTCCATTGCAATATTCTGTATCTGACCCGGCTCATGATTTCAACCTTTTACTTTCGTATATTAATCTTGTTTTCTGTAAAATAATTCTGTTCGATGAATTTTGAATGGTTTTTATTACCGTCTTGTTTGACTAAGACATGGTGTTTCCAACATTTCTAAATTTTCAGTTCTTCACAGGATTTGTGTGTATTTCGGTTTTTTTCTTATGACCTGAGGCTTGTGTGATGTTACATGCACCTTTTTTTTTAAGAATTCCGGTTCCTTTTGATAAGAGCAAATGTTTTGTTGGTTCATCTATTCTTATTTGCAATTTGTTCTTTTTTTTTCATTAATTTCAGCCTCTGTCAATCGGTTATTTTAGCATAGTCCTTCTTACAAAACTGAATTATTTTTAGTTATGTACTTTCTAATTGTTTGCCCAACCATTCTCTCTTAGAAAATCATATAGTGTTTTTATTTTTTTTTTTTTTCTGAGGTTTGATAACGCTTGGGAATGCAGTCATTAACAACTGTACTTCTCCTCGAGACATTTTATTTTTCTTTCCTAAGAAATTTATTAAGACAGAGAGAATTTACAGGACTCAATAATTATCCTGGTTTGGGGGACCTGACATTCTTAGAGTAATCAGTAATGGCAGATTTTTTGACAAACGGTAGGTTCCCTCCCAGAAGATTTTTCCAGACAAAATACCGACCAAAATCGGTCTATTTTTAATTTTCTTTAATCCCTTCTGCTAAACAGAATGTTTCGGTTACAAATAGTCCACAAATGTCAAGTGATGAGACGTTGAATCTAACGTTCTTTAACAGACAGGGTTCCGAAGCCTTCATTTTCGAAGAAACGCAGTGTTTTTCATTCAAATATTATGAAAACAACTTTAAGCGGTGGGAATTCTGGGTTTTGCCAGGACTGCCAAAGGACAATAGACAGAACACGATTGGAAATTCCTTTTATGACGCCAAAAAAAAAAAAATAAAAAGAACAGCGGATCATTCGTTTGTCTTTTCTAAGCAAATTTTAAAATAAATTTATTGGCCCATCTGTAAATTCCACGATAAAAGATTTTCAATGAAAATTTTTTAGATTTTATCAAATAACAAAATGTAATAACAAAATCATATATAGCACTATTTTTCTAAGTCGTTGACAAATGATTGTTTTTAAAAAAAAAAAATGTTTCCTTTTAAGAAATAACATCGTGAAATTGTATTGTTTTTACCTGTAATGTTTTTTTATGGGGTTTATATTTAAAACTAAGGGATAATAAATAAATAAAAACAAATCATTGATTAAATTATCAAGTATGGACAAAGGAGAAATATAATAAATTTTAATTTCTACGAAGAAAAAATTCATGGTTACAAAATAGTTAAAAAATAACAATTTTTTATTAGATTTTAAAAAGAATGCTTAAATAAATAGCCGCTCAAACAGCCAAAACATGAACTAATATTCTAAGAATTTTATATTAAATTTTAATTGAAAGATCACTTTCCTAGTAACAAAAAATTTCTGGTCATAAAAAAAAATTAAAATTGTTTATTTTTTATCTTTTATCTCCTTTAAATAATTTTCTTAAGAACATTCATAAATCATTTCATAAAAATTATTATTATTATTATTATTATTATTATTATTATTATTATATCCATATTAGAACATGCAATAACTTTTTCTACCTAATATCAGACAGTATTACAAATATTCCACAAGATTCCATAATACAATAAACACAGTTTAAATCAAAGTATCTATTGGTTAGAAATGAACAGACATATCCATGCTTTATTTATTTTACTTAGTTATTGTTTGGGATTCTTACGTTGTGATTTTTAATATAAAAAAAAAAATGAACGACTGGAATTTCTTACACTTGTTCATTTTTTTTTTACTTTTAGATAGATTCATAAAGTCTAGTTACCTTAACAAAGAGCTCATCCGAACAATTACCAAGAAAGTATTTATTAAAAAAGGCACAGGGAAACAACATTACGGCGATGGGAAAATGACAGAAGCCTATATGCCAGGCCAATACCGATAATATTGCTGTTTCTTCTTTGGATTTTATCAAGAATATCTAAATACATAGCAGGAAAACCGAACCATATGTGGTAGTAATATTCTAAGCATAGGCGAATGGTAGGCTTATAGATATTTAAGATATTTTCTAGTAAGAAAAATTATCTAGCATGTCAAAATAAACTAACTTTCTTAGCAGATGCCGAAATTTAATTTTCGTGTGAAGTAATAAAAATATGATATATGTTATTCTGCTTTCACAATTGAATACATGGTAAATGATACTCAGCTTTTAATTCTTATACATGTCCGTGTAGACATAATTAATGGGGGAAATGATATGTTGTTTTTTTTGTTTTTTTTATATTGTAGTTTTCTTGAATTTATAAGTTGCAATACGGTTCGATTTCTTTAAGAAATTGTAAGATATTGAATGGAATAATGTCATGAAACTATTCGGTCGTGTTAGTTGAATGGTTGATTTTTCTTAGCGGCATAACACCCACTATTGGTTATTTAATTCCGAAATCTAAATATCTTGAACGCCTGCTTTTAACTAAAGATAAAAGTATTGTTGGTCATTTTGCTATAAAATGTATCATTGTCCATTTCATTATAAATAGGTATTGCTGGCAATGTTACTATAAAAATATATTTTTATACTTTCATAATATTTTCTTTGGGGTTCAATATTTAGACATAGCTGGGACCCTAACAGGTGCTACCACCCTAGGTCAGAACAACAACAATTGACAGTTCGTCAAAACTTCTAATCTCACGATCTTGTTGCTAGATGTAGTTTATCGTCGTGCCCCTGACTTATGTGTGTATGTGTGCCTGATTAAATCCTAGATAGAATTAATAACGAAACACATTGACACTAACAATAGAATTTTTGTTAGCTGTGCAATATTTCATTGAAAAAGAATCATTCGCACATTCCCACATACCTATCTAAATGGTTCTCAGGCCAAGAATTGGCAAACTGATCTGATAGACCATTTCTGAGGATTCACTTCTTAAATGTTTTCAGCTTTGATGAGATGCAAATAATCTTATTAATTCCAAGACGAGAAATTTTTTTTTAAATTTTTTTTTCTAATAATTCTGTTTTCATTTATTATGCGTTCATTTTAAATTCTGTCGTCTTTAGAATAGATTGGTTTCAAATTTAACATTCTCTCATTGAAATCAAATCCCTAAAACGCCAAAGCCTTTAAAGTTGTCATCTAAAAATCATATTTCCTTCCGGGGGTGATTTTCCAAAAGGCTTCTTATTCTTATTCTTCAAATGTCATATCATTTCTGAGAGTAGAGATTTACAATTCTCGTCAGTTTCCATTTTTATTTAAATATTTTTGAATTGCCTTTATTAAAAATGTTTAATTTGACAGTTGAAATTTAAATGAGTTCTGTTTTGGTTTTAAATGCATGTAATTTGTAACTCGAAATTTAAACGAGTTTTCGTGAATGTTTTTCAAAGGTTATGCCACAATGTCCCAAACTTACTCCGTGAACTAAATAAAAGGTTCTGTTCGAAATTTCAACATATATCACTAGAAGACGACCGAAACGTCGGGGGTACGGCAATACAGATGAGGAAAACAGTCCGAATGATGTAAATAGTGTAAGTAGCAACAATACCTCATCTCAGAGATGTAGACAAAACAACTTCTTCGGAAATTTGAACAATTCCTAAAAAAATTGATAGAGTGAATAGATTTAAGTTGTCAATATTATATATATATATATATATATATATATATATATATATATATATATATATATATATATATATATATATATATATATATATATATATATATATATATATATATATATATATTTATGTTTAACGTTCTTTTATAGATACAAGTATTTAAGTAAATGCTCTGTTTATAATAAACAGTATTAAATACATTTACCGGTTGAATATCCGAATTAAATTTTCTATGAAAAATATTCGTTCTTTTTACAGGTTTTCGAACTTGCATCCGATCGTTAAGGCACGTCAGCGTAAATGACGGTTCCGTATAGGATGCAGGTTCGAATCTGTCAAAGGACGAATATTTTCTACTGGAAATTCGACATTCAGGCTGGTAAATTTTATTTAATACTGTTTATTATAAACAGAGCATTTTTAAATACTTGTATCTATAAAAAGAACGTTAAACATAAAAATGTCTTTAATAAATAAATTGTCGGTCTTTTTCCATTTTATATATATATATATATATATATATATATATATATATATAAAGAAATAATCATACATAAAATCAATCAGCAATATTAATTATTAATGCGATTAATGGCGAAATCACTTCGCTAGTAGAACATAACGTATCCATTAAAATACTGTTAATCCATTGAATGATGTGATCCTCATTTATAAAACTGTTGTCAGATGTTTCTAGTGTATATTTTTTTAAAGTTAAGCAAGTACTTTCGAAGATCCATTTCTCCATCCTCAGGATGTATTTTTTTTCCTTTAAAGTTAAAATTTGCAGACAAAATAATTGTTTATAGACCGAAAGATGTTTTTTTAAGAATGTGCTATTTATTGACGGTTGTACAATCTCAGAACTTGCGAGACGGAACGCTAAAGTTCAAAATTTCAAGTGAGAATTTTTATATGAATTTTGTAATATTGTAAATCCACGAATTCTTTTTTTACAAGTGTTTTTCAATTAACATGACATGAACTAAGTATATAGTTCAATTAATATAGTGATATGTCTTAGTAGTTTTTTTTTTTTTTTTTTTCTCAGGAATTTTGTACCGCGGGATCAATTGTTTTTTATAAACATATTGGCAGCATATATATTATACAAAATAAATAATCATACATAGAATCAATCAGCAATATTAATGCGATTAATGGCGAAATCACTTCGCTAGTAGAAGATAATTTTCCAGACGATCTAACACCTTGAACAAGAAAACAATCCCGAAAAGACCAAAAGGTAAACACCTAACTACTCACTAAAGAAAAGTGTTTAACGCCCAGGTTATCTCGATAGAGCAAAAACCTCTTCACATCTTCAACACTTAACGAAATTTAACAACGTTACCCGAGTTTCACACCCTCGGGCATTCTGTGCTGAGCATTCATTAGAACGTGAAAAAAATTATCCATCGTGGGATTCTTTCTTCTATGTTATAATGCTATAATCATGCACGTATTAAAGCGTGAAAAACTGTTCCTTTACAGGCATTTCAGAATATTACTGCATTATTCATAGTTAATCTTGTTCAGTGCCGGCTTAATTTTTTTAATATAAATTGCTTGTAGTATTTGTAGCTTGAATGTGTTGTTTTCATAATGTAGGATAATTGTGTTGTCGATTAGTAATTTTTTATTTTATGAATGTAGACAGGAATATTGTTGTAGATATCTCGCAAAAGACGAATCGTCAGACATGTGGAGTGTAAGCCTTCTTTTTAACGTATTTCTCGTATATCCAACATATATATTTATTTTTTTTTTGTCAGAGATACATTCTCCCAAGGGACATTTAAATTGGTATATAATGTTGGTTTTACGTAATACATCAGTTAGTGGGGAGGTGTAATTGCGGATAATTAAATTTCTTGTATTGTATTTTTTTATAATATATGATTAATTTTATTTTTTAACAGAATCGTTGGAACATATGTTAATATATATATATATATATATATATATATATATATATATATATATATATATATATATATATATATAATAAAAAGGCTTAAACACTAATATTCCATGGTCATAATTTATTCCATTGGAATCGTAAATACGATCCAATTCATCAGACCTATAAATTCAAAAAGAAAACAGAAAAAAACCCACTCCGGAAATAAAAACAGAATTTAGAGAGAGTGTAAGTATGAGGAGGAGGGAGATTAAAAGTAAACAGAGAGAATTTTAGGAGAGATGGGTGGAAGGGGTTTAACATTCCTTACCCTTCATTGCATCTTTTCTCTGTCTGCCTTACAGACAGAATCATCGACCTTGTTAAAAGAATGAGGTCTATTAATTAAACCCCTCATACTTACACTCTCTCTAAATTCTGTTTTTATTTCCGGGGGTTGTTTTTTTCTGTTTTTTTTTTGAATTTGTAGGTCTGATGAAATTACGATTCCAATGGAATAAATTATGACCATGGAATATTAGTGTTTTAAGTTTTTTATTTATACATATATATATATATATATATATATATATATATATATATATATATATATATATATATATATATATTTTTAAACGTTAATATAGTGGCTACTCGTCATTTTTATTTTAAGCAGTTTCAGTTTCGTCTATCTTCCCGTATTGTCATTATTATAATAATGACAATACGATCTCCTCTAGGAAACGTCCCCCTTAGTAGGAGAAACCACCCTCTGATACGCCGGTGTTCTTTCCCATGCGCTAGGAAGACGACCATCACGGTTCTATTTTCCCTTTTAAACGAGACACGTTTCCTTACGACAAAAGGTGCGTCATTTTCCTCAAACCCTTTTGAGACAGAGAGTGCATGAATGAAAAAGTGACAACGAAACGAGACAATCATTTTAATAAATTTAAATTATTTAAATATTTTCCCCGCAGTTATGCTGCTTTCTTTAATTTTGATTTATTTATTTTTTCTTCTCCTAGACTGTTTGCCATCTCAAGGTAAAAGAACCCAGTTATCCATTTTAGTTATATAGAAAAATGAAAAGATGCACATCATTAATAAGGGTATTTTTGCGAAGGTATATACAACGATTGTAGCCTGATTTCGAACTCGGCTAAGCAATTACTCTTTCAGAGTTGTTAACCATTACTCTACTCGCACACACCTACTGCTCAATATAGAATAATTATTTATTTATTCTTAAATCAGAACCCCTCTTGATTTGCTTTATGTCGACAGTCACTGTCTATGATTGCCCCCGGGTAGGAAATAAAAATAAAACTCGGGTGATAAAACCCATTGGGGTGCTAAAGGTGTGTAGAGCAAATTGATTGGCTATTCGAATTTTGAGTCAGACAGCCTTGGACGAATCAGAGAACGACACGCATTAAATAAGCAATAGAAGACAAAGTCTATGCTGACAGCAAATTTGGCAATGTGTCAGCAGTTCATACGATAGATTACGACTCGGGAATTCAACGTAAGAGTAACACTTTAGTTGAAATTCTAGTAATCGGAATGTAAATATCGAGAGATGTGTCTTCAATCCCTTCAACTTGGTCACTAAAGTTGACCTCGGCGAGGAATATTTCTTAATGTAAAGATCAATATAAACACAGGCAAAAGAGTTTTTTTAGAATAAAAAATAAATTTGAACTCATCTA
The DNA here is from genome assembly GCA_903632075.3 of Acanthosepion pharaonis. Classification (NCBI taxonomy): domain Eukaryota; kingdom Metazoa; phylum Mollusca; class Cephalopoda; order Sepiida; family Sepiidae; genus Acanthosepion; species Acanthosepion pharaonis. Next base: position 137,963 of record CAHIKZ030000528.1, on the reverse strand, counting down.
TTTTCTTCTTCTTCTTCTTCTTCTTCTTCTTCTTCTACTAATACTACTACTACTACTACTATTACTACTACTACTACTACTATTACTACTACTACTACTACTTAAAATTCTACTTGTTTCTTTCTCTTTCTCTGTCTTTTGTGATTTCTATTTAGCTTATCCTTATTTTAATTTTGTTCTTTCTTTCATTCGTCTACCTTATTTGTTTTTTCCCGTTTGCTCATGCTTTTTCGCTTACTGTTTTCTTTATCTTTAATTCGTATTCACCTTCTTCTTCTTCTTCTTCTTTTTCTTCATCATCATCATCATCATCATCATCATCATCATCATCATCATGTTCTACTGTTGTTGTTACTCCTACTACGAGGGCGATCATGGCTCTTCACGATATCCCGTCTTTTCTTCGTTTTAGCAAATTTTGTCTTTTCGCTGTCACTCCTAATCTTTGTTCTGCCAATCGGGTTATTTATTTTATTTTTTTTAAGCATTTCACCCCAGGCAAGGCGGGAAGCCACTAGGACGCAAGGGGTTACAGAAAATAGGAAGATCAGATAGGAGTGATAGAAGAAAGGATTAGGGTAGTAGATAGATTAAGGCAACTGGAGATGTCGATTGACATTACACTGAATAGCTGGAGATTATAGCTCACAGGGAAACAGGAGAAGGGAAGAGAGTTCCACAGGCGAGAGGTGCGAGACATGAAGCTATTAGAGTAGAAGAGACGGCTACATTTAGGAGTTTCGACAGTGAAGGGGTGAGAGCGGGATGCCATCCTCGTAGGGCGCTTGAACTCATGAAGTCTGGGAACCAGCGAATGCAGCTCCTCGGAGCAATTTCCATGAAAGTATTTGTAGAACAGACAGAGGGAGGCGACGGCGCGTCTGTGAGAAAGTGACTGTAGACGAGACGCCAGAGCAGGGCCAACCATGGGTTATGGCCGCATCACGTTGAAACACCGGTTCCCGTACGATCATCGAATTTAAGCAACATCGCGACTGGTCAATACCTAGATAGTTGACTGCTTGGGAACAGCAGGTGTTGCAAGTTAGGATATGCGGTTGGTGTAATAGATAATTGCTCGGGATTGTAAATCGGAGAGCCGACTTCCAATTCCAGTTGGTTTCGTTATATTCATTTACGCATAAATATACTTGGGAAAGGTATGAATCCACATATGAATCCACATCTGCCTCGTCAGTCATGTATCTTTTGTTGAGCGCAGATCCAGTGTTTCTCAAGACCGATGGATGCTACGCATACACCTGATGTTATTTCAAAATGTATTTAACAGTAAAAACCTTGGTTCATCATGCCTTGGTAATGTAAATAACATATGTGCTGAAATTGAATTTACTAAGGGTGTGAGCGAAGAATCCAGCATTTCATCAGCCAACGCCCATTGGTCCTCATAAATTGCTCGTGTATTTTCATGAATCGTAGATTGCTTAGAAGTTTTCTGTCATCCTTCCACCAATCCACGTTTTTGTATGTTTGATTATGTTTAGACCGATCCGGAAGGATGTTTCGCCTACAAAACATATTAGGTATTTTACTAATTTTTTTTATAATAATGCAACGGCTCATAATTTCGGATCTTTGATTCAAACGGTTTTGTGATCCGGAAATGTCATTATTACTAACTTTTCTTATTGGCAGTGATTGCAAATGTTATTGTTTTTTTTTTTTTTAAATTCCAGTTCATATTTGGATCTTAGTTCTTTTAATTTCTGCTCAGAATTAGCTAGTCTGGTAGTTTTTCCAGCTTGAATGACGACCTGTGATTGTACCATTTTCCTTTTGAAACTACCTTCAGTACATCCTATGCATATTTTCTTCTGACTATCTGTATCTATTACTTTTGCTTTATAAATTACTAATTTGGTTTTGCAAACTCCATTTAATGGACATCTATTTTTATTTCTACAGTTGCATAATTCATTCGTGTTAACTATATTTTGCTGCAAGTTAGTTTTTAAATATCTGGCGTTTTTTATTATTGTTTCTAAATTACTAGTACAGCTGTAGCTTAATTTAACTGTATTAAATATATTATGTAATTCTGAGTTTTGGGGGAAACGTTTACTAAGTAATACCTTCCAGATTTTACATTTTACCTCAAGTTAAAAGGTGTGGTGGGGGGTGCACCAAAATGATATTTTTTTTTCTTTTTCTTGAATTGTTCTTCATTTATAGTTTTATTTGTGGTTTAAATTCTAGTTTGGTTTTATGTCCCTCTTCCGTTAAGGTTTTCTCATATTCTTTCTTTTTATCCTCAAATTGTTTCTAGATAACGTAGACACTCTTCCTATAGGGATATCCTTTATTATAGTGTGGTTGGATCTAAAATTCTACGTCGAGATACTTGACAACTTTCTTTTATTCATTTCAACTTCTGTTTCAAATTCCAGACTTTTGAAGAGTTTGAAATTCCCTTTTGTTATGTTGTCATCAGTCTGTTATCCCTTTAGTTGTGTGTGTGTGTGTGTGTGTGTGTGTGTGTGTGTGTGTGTGTGTGTGTGTGTATTAGGTTGTCCCAAAAGTTCGTAAACACTTGCGAAAAATTGAATTTTTATGCAATTTTTAATTGTTTTTTTTTACTTTATCGAGAATTGGCTCATGAGCTTGGAGTTGGCAAATCGACAATTCACCGACACTTGAATCAACTTGATTTTGTTCACAAAAAGTCGCGCCAAGATCCGCACGAACTCACCGAAGCACAAGCCAACAGACGAGTTGAAATTTGCCGTCAATTGCTCAGCAATCCATTGGACGAGCGTTTTTGGAAGCGCATTGTGACATCGGACGAGAAATGGGTCTATCTGGTCCAGCACAATCGAGACAAGTGATGGGTTCAGAAAGGGCAAGAGACACCGTCGGTTCCAAAACAAGATCGATTCGGCAAGAATGTCATGTTGTGCGTTTGGTGGAACTTTGAAGGAATCGTGCATTTTAAGTTGGTTCCGAATGGTCGTGCCATCAGTGCCGAACTTTACTGTCAGCAACTGGAGCGGGTCTACGAAAAGTTGAAGCAAAAGTACCCGGCTCTAATCAACCGAAAGCGCGCTTTGATGCAGCAGGACAATGCCAAGCCACACACCGCCAGGAAGACCAAAGACAAGTTTGAATAACTGGACGGCGTTGAGGTTCTGCCACATCCAGCCTACAGTCCTGACTGTGCTCCATCAGATTACGGCCTTTTCCGCTCAATGCAACACTTTCTGAAGAGCCGCCGATTCGACTCGTTTGATGAAGTCGAGGAAGCGTGTCAAGAATTCTTTGATTCGAAACCGGCTGAATGGTACTTTCACCAGATCCGAAAGCTTGCAGATCGAAGGCAGAAAGTCTTGGAAAATGATGGTCTTTATTTTGGGGAATAATTTTTGTTGTTTTTATTATTACTTGGCGAGTAAAAATTTCAATTTTTGCAAGTGTTTACGAACTTTTAGGATAACCGAATATATATATATATATATATATATATATATATATATATATATATATATATATATATATAGAGAGAGAGAGAGAGGATATATATATATATATATATATATATATATATATAGAGAGAGATATAGATATATATAGAGGTATATATATATATATATATATATATATATATATATATATATATAGAGAGAGAGAGATAGATGGAGAGGATAGATAGATAGATATAAAAAAGAGAGATGGCTAGATTCAGAGAGATAGCTAGATAAAGAGATAGCTAGCTAGCTAGATAGATAATACGTGTCTATATATATATATATATATATATATATATATATATATATATATATATATATGAGAGAGAGAGAGAGAGAGAGAGCGACGGAGAGAGATAAAGAGTAGGTCGACAGATAGAGACATGGGGCAACACACCAACAAGTTTCATAAATCGATGGCTACAGACAAAAGCATAGATGGATAGATGAGATTAAATATTACAGAGGTTAAGACAAACAGACTGACAGAGAGACAAACAGACAGACACATAGATGCAAACTGAAATAGATATTAAAGGCGGTAAGATAGATAGATAGATAGATAGATAGATAGATAGATAGATAGATAGATGGAAGAATCTTAGATAGATAGATAGATAGATAGATAGATAGATAGATGATATAGATAGATAGATAGATAATATGTAAGAATCTTAGATAGATAGATAGATAGATAGATAGATGGAATAGATAGATAGATAGATAGATAGATAGATATGGAAGAATCTTAGATAGATAGATAGATAGATGGATTAGATAGATAGATAGATAGATAGATATGGAAGAATCTTAGATAGATAGATAGGTAGATAGATAGATAGATAGATAGATATGGAAGAATCTTAGATAGATAGATAGATAGATAGATAGATAGATATGGAAGAATCTTAGATAGATAGATAGATAGATAGATAGATAGATAGATAGATAATGAGGAAGAGAAACTGACAGTCGTATATTTATAACGTTGCTTGTATTTATCTCTAAGTGTTTCAATATTAAGCAGAGGCTGAGTGTTATTCTCCCCCGTGGCGACGTGATGCTTAAATATGCAAGTCTTAAATTATTTTAAGCGCACTTTTCTCGGAAGAATTATTTTCTAAATAAGCCCTTCAAACGTATTGACTTGGAAATAAATCAGACGAGCAAGAATTTTTACCCAGTAAACATATTTTATCGAGGGAAAAAAAATAGTCAGGACAGAAACGTAGATGGAAAAAAATAAAACGATTACATATGAAAGAAAATATCATGAAGTAAAAAAAAAAAAAAAATGGAGGAAAAATTTGGATCATTTTTAGCTGAGGAATAAAAATGGAAAATGGAACATAGACACTGCGAAATGGAAAAGAAATATGTGTTTATCTATCTCGTGATTCAACAAATATCTTTGAGCTTCCATACACTCTGATGATGATATATAAATTTCAATGCATTTTGAATGTATGGTTAAAAAAGAAAGAACACACAGTTTTGGAATTTAGCTCCCACTTTATTTTTTCCAGTATAACTTCCTTAGGGATATTCCATAGAAAAATCCAGTTTGAGTATTACTTTCTTTCTTTCTTTTTTACAACCTGGTGCTGTAAATTGGATGTGCGTATGGTGCAGGCAAATGCCGTCAGTAATTTCTCAGGGTAGGTAGCTTGCGACCTTTTATGCAGTAAATCTACAAAAGAAATAAAATATTTGCGTTTTATGCATAACTAGCAGTAGAGCCCGGCATTGCCCGGGGATGTAACAGTAAGAGATAGATCAAGTATCGACCATCATAAAGACTGAAAAATAAAATTGACAAAGATTATTGTTTAAGGTTGACGGACACGCATGTTTTAATTCGTTTTTTTTTTTTTTTGTTTTTTTTTTACGAATTGGTCAAACCCAAACTCAAACAAAAACAATGTTTTCAATCGTTATGAGTTTACTGATTGAATAAAATTTTATTATAAACAATTGTCTTGTAAATGGAATTTTTAAATTTTAGATAGATGTGGAAGAATCTTAGATAGATAGATAGATAGATAGATAGATAGATAGATAGATAGATTCGGCCGTTGTACGTTCCGACCTTCTTCAGGTGGTTGGAATGAAGAACTGAATCCTTTATTTAGCTCGCTAGTGTAGACTGTTCTAGTTCCACGTGCCATGTCTAATTAATATCAGTTATCAGTTACCTCCAAGTTCTCCGTTGCCTTAACCAGGTATTGAACTCACACTCTTTAGGTCCTGTCACTGGATCTAACTAACGCCTTTCTTTATCCACTGTGCCATGTGTTCTTGAGTTTTCTGTTTCTATTTGTTTTTTTCCTTTGCGTTTTCAATTTGCATTTTTATATGATTTTTATTCAATTTTTTGCATGGTATTTTCTCCATATTTTTGAGCTAATTTTTGGTTTAGTAAATTATTTCAATTTTTGATTATTACTCTTTTAAATTTTATGATTCTTATTTAACTTTATGATACTTACTGTTTCAAATTTTATGGTTCTTAGACTTTTAAATTTTATGAGTCTAATTTTTTAATTTTATGTTTAATTTTGTTTAAAATTTTACGATTGTTACACTTTTAAATTTTACGAGTCTTATTTTTTTTTAATTTTACGATTCTGTTTAAATACATTATTTACATTATTCGCAATATGAGCACTGGTAAAAATGGTTGCTGAAGACATTAGGTTTATAATACCCAGAAATTTATACCCAGAGGTCCTCAAGGATACATGGCACAGTGGATAAAGGCGTTGGTTAGATCCAGTGACAGGACCCCAAAAGTGTGAATTCAATACCCGGAGTGGAGAACTTTCAGAGGGAAATTAGCAGGAGATAACTGATAACTTACATCCATCAAACATGGCACGTGGAACTAGAACAGTCTATCCCAGTGAGCGAAATAAAGGGTTCAGTTCGAAATTCCAAACACCTGAAGAAGGTCGTAGCGTACAACGGCCGAAACGTTGTGATATATATGGCGACAAAGATGAGGACAATAGTCCGAATAATGTAAATAATGTACATAATACCTCATCTCAGAAATATAGACAGACTCTGTTTTAAATGTTATGATTGTTACTCTTAAATTTTATGATGCTTATATTTAAAATTTTATGATTCTTACTATGTCTAATTTTATGAGTGTTAATCTTTTAAATTTCATAATTATTTTATTTTTAAATTTTATGATTCTTATTTAAATTTATGATTCTTAATGTGTCAAATTTTATGGTCCTTATACTTTTAAATTTTATGAGTCTGATTTGATAATTTTAATGATTCTTATTGTTTCAAATATTATAATTTTTACTGTTTAAAATTTTTATGCTTCTTATGTTTTTAAATATGATTCCTATAATTTCAAATGTTATGACTTTTACTGTTTAAAATTTCATGATTATTATTTTTTTAAAGTTTATGATTATTATTTTTTAAATTTTATGATACTTTCTGTTTCAAATTTTATGTTTGTTACTGTTTTAAATGTCATGATTGTTACTGTTTCAAATGTTATGATTGCTGTTCTTTTAAATTTTATGATCCTTATTTTTAAATTTTTCCGATTTTTACGATTTCTAATTTCATGATTTTTACTCTTTTAAACTTTATGATTATTTATATTTAAATTTATGACTATTTCTGTTTAAAATTTTATGATTGTTACTCTTTTAAATTTTATGACTCTTATTTTTTTAATTTTATTCCCATACTTTTTATTTATCTAAATTTATTTTTTTTTAAATTTTCTGAGATTATGTTTCTCATTGTTAAAAAAAATGATTTCAGTTCATTACAAAAGTTAATGTCTGAATTTCATTGTTAATATAGAATGACCCCAGCTTGGCACTGGTGGTTGTTTATGGTGAGTTTTAAATTAAAAAAAAAAAAATGTTGCATCATTCAGTTGCGAGTCAGACTTTGTTGAATGCTGAAGTTTTGTCCAAAAATGAATTCGTTAAAAATAGAGAATGAAAAATTGTTCTTTCGCCATATTTTACCCTATGAACTACGGATAAGAGTAAGTGTTGAAATTGCGACAAAATTACACAGAAAGTTTATTTCTATCGTGTTCCAGTTCTTTGAACGGTCAAAAGCTATTTGACGGCTTTCGTCCGGGGGTGATTTTAATCTAAACGGTCAAAGTTTTGCCATGCGAAAATATTTGTGTTTAAAAAAAAAATCAAAAAGAAAAACTGCTGATCTTAGTAAATCTAAAAGATCTTATTTTCCACAACGACAACGCAAGATCGCATGTTGCAAAAGAGACCTTGCAGCTGCTTAAAGAGGTGAAGTGAGAAACCCACCAGTAATCACCGTATTTTCCCAACTTGGCTCCTTTGAATTTTTTTTATTTGTCCCAGTCGGTACAGATGAATTTAAATGATAAAAGTTTGACTCTGCGCAATCGGGTGAATACTACTTCATAATATTCATTCAATAAAAAACACAAAGTTTCTGTGGAGATGGCATCAGTAAGCTTGTAGAACGATAGGAGACAGTTGTTAAAACACAATTGATTCTGTATACTTGACTAATTAAAGTTTATCTGTATGTAACATTTTGTTTTCAATTTTTTTATTTAGGCAAGTACTTTCGTAATGATCTCATACTAAAATTTTATTTTGAAAAAAATAAAATTAAAATTTTTCATTTAAACTTTCTATTTTCATAGTTTTTCTTTCTTTTCCTTTTTTACTTAGCATTTTCTTTTTTCTATTCTTAGCGTGTCTCATTTTCATTATTACGTTTGTTTTCTTTTTTGTCTTTTTTTTCTTTTTTAATCATCGTTTTTTAAGCATGGAAATATTACGTTGGTACAAAAATAATGACGTAATAATGTCGTTTTTGACGTTAAAATTACGTGAAAAAACGACATTATTACGTCATTGTTTTTGCACCAACCTAATACACCAGTCGCACGGGTAATTTAACACACAGTTTGGTCGAGAAACATTCAGAAGCCAAACTCTACGCCTACCAGCAAGACGTGTACTCGTTGTCTGCATTGATATGAACTTCCTTACTAAAGTATTTCGCAATAACTTGCTTCAGGGTCTGCGTGATATATACGGTTGTGGCACCTTGCATTATTAGAAATATTCATAGAAATATGATTTAATTTTTTTTTTCTCGGTTTATTAAACAGGTTGTTAATTTTTTTTTTTTTTTTTTTTTTTTTACGGAAAATAATTGAGTTGAAAATAATTCACTAAGATTGTACTTGGACGATCCTAAGGGAAGAAGAAAAAAAAGAAAGAGAGTTGGATGATGCATGACCCAGTCAATGGTGGAGGTAGGAGTCAGAAAGATATCTTAGCCAGCATGTTGACCGAATTTTTTCAAAGACAATTGGAAGAATAGAATTAGAAATAAAAAAAGAAAAGAGAGATTTGGATGATGCATGACCCAGTCATAAGCGAAGATAAGTGTCAGAAAAGATATCTTGGCCTGCGTGTGGCCGAATTTTAAAGGACAATGGGAAATTGTTATTTGAAATGAAAAAAAAATTAAGAGGAGAAAAAGAACCAGGCTTGATGACAGTGTTTTGGCAATTGATAAGAAAATCGGTCAAAGCATCTAGCCTACTTTTGCACGTAGAAAGACACCTTATCAAATTGGAGAAAGGGAAATTCTTTTTAGAACAATAGAAACAGAAATTTTTTTTTTAATCAGAAAAAAAGGAAAAGCCAGCGGGCCACCCCAGAATTAAGAGGGAGGGTGGCCCAGTTAAGGAGAGAAATAAAAGCTTGGACCAGTGGGTGGGCGAACCGCTTGAATAGAGGACAGGTTCCCCGAGGATAGACACAAAGGCCAACCAAGTTAAAAAGGAAAGAGCAAAATGTTGGACATGTGGTCGGGCGGGCCACTTTGCGGCAAGCTGTCCAGCAAGAAGGTGCTGGTTTTGCAGGAGGCCAGGACACCTGAAAAGAAACTGTATTCTTAGAAACGGCCATGGGAGACCGGGAGAGGTCCGGCCAGGGGTCGCCCAGGTGCAGGGGCGCAGAACTCCACCTCATAAAAAAAAATGAAGGTGATTTATTACTACCGGCGCCTATGGCTGGGTTAACCCAAAGGTGGGGACCCAGGAAGAAGAAAGCTCAGGTGTTCTCTTCGCTAACACAAAAGAGAACTATCCTGTAGAGCAGAGATAGGTGGTAGAGAGATGAGGGCTTTGGTGGACACAGGAGCATCTGTGTCATTGATGAGAGAGGAGACATACAGGCAGGTGAAACGGAAGAAAGGTTGCAGGAAGTGGACATAGAGATCACGCAAGCAGATGGGGCCCCCCTGGAGATAAAAGGGATGGTGAGGCTCCCGGTGAGGATTGGGAGGTGAAAAGCACCCAAAATTTTTACGCTGCAACCCCCCCGACCTGTGTACGGAGGCAATCTTGGGAGAAGATTGGCTCCGGAGCCAGAAGGCCCAGATCGAGTTTAATCCTACTGTGTTGGTGGTGAACGGCGAGAGAACGCCATTGGGATGCCACCAGAGGAAGAGATAACCATAGTGGTGGAGGAAGATGTAAAGTTACCTCCTAGGGACCGCAGTGTCAGGGAAAGGTAGGCTAATGTCAGAAAAAAAAGGTACGGAGAGGACCTCTGCAGTTGGTCCCTGTAGAAGGAAAGGGCCTAGAAGATGGCGAGGTAACCCTGTGCGAAACGGTAGTGGAGGCAGCCGAGTTAGTGCCCATAATGATGGTGAACCAGGCCCAAAAGACTATAAGGGTTAGGAGAGGGGGAGAGATAGGGAGAGCGCTTCCCCTACGAACTCTGAATCGGGTGAGATTCGAGGAAGAACGAAGGAAGCTAGTAGAGCAAACAGAAGGAATCTTAGATGAGGACATATTAGCACCGGATCAATTTAGAACTAGGTGGGGGTCTGTTGAGGAACAATCGAGATGTGGTGGCCCAGTCAGACAAGGAGCTAGGTCAGACCCCCCTGTGAAATTAAAACCCTACCGAACACCTATACAAAAAAGACCCCTTGTAGAAGAGGCAGTGGGGAAATGTTGGAAGCTGGGATGATCGAAAGATCGATCTCTCCTTGAGCTTCCCAGTAGTAATAGTGGAGGTAAGAAAGATGGCGGCCACCGTTTCTGTGTGGATTTTAGAAAGCTGAATTCTATTTCGAAGCCGTTGGCGGTGCCATTGCCATTGATAGACGACATTTGGCATTATTAGGGAAGGCAAAGTACTTCTCTACGTTGGACTTGAGGTCCAGGTATTGGCAGGTAGCCCTGGATGAGGCTGACAAGGAGAAGGCCGCATTCGCGTGTCACCTGGGACTGTTTCAGTTCAGAGTGATGCCATTCGGTTTAGCTAATGCTCCGGGAGTCTTCCAACAGCTAATGTCAGTAGTGTTAGGAGGATACGAGAGCTTTGCCATGGCGTATTTGGACGATATCTTGATATTTTCGGAGACAGTGGAACAACACTTTTTCATTTAAGACAGGTGTTGGGAAGGTTGAGGAAACACGGATTAAAATTGAAATTGTCAAAGTGTCAGTTTCTGAGGAAGAAACTAGGTATTTAGGCTTCGTCATAAACGGAGACGGTATTAAACCCGACATGGATAAGGTAAAGGTCATAAGGAAATGCCAGAGCCTAAGACAGTGAGGCAGGTAAGAGGTTTTATAGGGGCTATAGGCTACTACCGACGCTTCGTCCCGGCATTTTCAAGAATTGCCATACCGCTAGTGGCCCTGACGAAGAAATACGCTAGGTTCAAGTGGACAGAGGACTGTCAACGAGCATTTGATTCGCTAAAAGGAACAGTTGACAACCGTTCCACTGCTGACGTATCCAGACCTCAGCAAGCCCATGATATTATACACGGATGCCAGTGAGCAGTGTGTAGGAGCAGTACTTACCCAGCCGTGTCCTGATAAGGAAGGACCAGTGCCAGGCATACAGAGAAGTACCGATATACTTCCTCTCCCATAAGCTCAGAGACACAACAGAGGTGGCCAGTAATAGAGAGGGAAGCATATGCTATCATGTGAGTATGGATGTATCAGGACCATATGGGGAAACTGCACAAGGAAACAACTATATAGTGAGTTTTGTCGATTGGCTAACAAATTGGCCTGAAGCATTTGCAGTACCAGACAAGAAGGCCAGAACTGTGGCCGGGTTGATAATAAGTGAAATCTTCCCTAGGTATGGTGCCCTAGCAATTGGTAACAGATAATGGCACGGAGAATGTGAACAGCATCATGAGAGAAGTTTTGACAGGTTTGAATGTAGAGCACAAAAACATCCCCATATCACCCCAAGGGAAATGCTAAAGTGGAAAGGTTTCATAGAACCTTGGGAGATGTATTGGCCAAGTTGGTCAGAGAAAACATTGGAAATTGGGACTTGTATTTGACGCAGGCTCTGGCGGCCGTGAGGTTTGATAAACGAAACCTCCAGATTTTCTCCTTATTTTTGTTGTTTGGCAGAGACGTGGTCCTGCCTGTAGATAACCTACTGAAGCCCCGAAGAAGGTATATGGGAGAAGATCATCATCAACTATTGCTGAAACAGCAACATAAGATATTCGTACAGGCCAGAAGAAGAAAAAGAGGGCCCAGAAGAAAAGAAATGAGAGGGGTGAATGCTGAAAGAAAGGTGGTAGAATTGAAGGTTGAGACCCTGTCTACTATAAAATCCACCAGAGAGAAGGAAAACTGGACCAGAGATGGGAAACCGTACTACCGGATAGGGGAGCAGACGGGCCCCATATCATATGTAATATGGGATCAAGTGGCAGGACGAGCGAGGAGGTTCATGCCAATGATCTGAAGAGGGCTGAAATAGCTAACCTGGAAATGAGCGAGCCGAGGCCTAAGAAGACAAGGAAAAGGGAAGGTAACTCTGGTTGAACCGGAAGGAATGGAGACGGAGGAAGACTCCGAAAGAAGATGAGGAGATGGGTCGACTTGACCAGATAAACGAAGCAGTCCGAGTGACAGAGTTGGAACCCTCAGCGGGGATTAGCGATGTTCAGTCGTCGACTGAGTCGGTGCAGAGAAGACCCCGTGAGATCGCCATCACACCCCCATGTCCGAAGAAAAGAGGAAGAAAAGACGAAGAGGTCCAATCAAGCAGTCGAAGGCTCTAAAAGAGACACCCTGAACAGGACGAAGGACCCAGCGAGTGGGAGGAGGAGGATCGAATACCCTTTCCCAGCTTAAGGAAAGGATAAGGAACAGGAGAAGTTTAGACATAGAGTCGAGAGGTAAGAAGACATTCAAGGCGAAGACTCTAAACAGAAAGAAGAATCAGGGGATGAAGAAGAGGACAAAAAACCTCCTGGACAGGAGTTAAACACAGAAGGAAGGGGGTGGAGGTTGAGCAGGAATCACCTCGGAAGATGAGATCAGGGAGGAGAAGAACCCCAAATCTCAGTAGAACAAAAGGGCTGTGCAGAATAGAAGCATTTAGTGTCGACAGATAACGACACTGGCTCATCAAAATCCTATTGACTGACTATGGTAGATGTGAGTGGAGGGATGGAGTCATGGCTGCACCTCACAGGGGACGGAAAGATCATTGGCATTATTGATTGGCCACCAGTGGTGTCATGAAGTACGACCTTTAGAGTGAGCGCCACGCACCTGACCAGACCATTCTGTCTGCTAGAGGTTAGTTAGAGGAGGAAGAGCCGAACTAATAGAAAAGTTGTAAAATGATTGGTGATGAGTCGAGCGAGACTAAGTGATTGTGAAAGAATAACAACAAGAGAATTTGTTACCTTTCCGGAATGATAGCAAAGGTACAAGGTGGAAGCAGACTACATAGCATTAAATTCAGGAGAACGAAATTCATGTTGCTATCAGCTGAAGAAGCTAGCAGGTGTAGAGATGATACCCTGGGGACTTGTACCTCGTTGAGCCCTATCTATAAAACTGGTAACCGCAGACTGTGCATACTAGAATTGTTTGAAGGGAGGGGGAAGGAATCAAAAGAATCTGCCAAGTAGAGGTATTAACAAACTCGGCATTACCACAAGCTATCAGTGTTTCCAGACAGGGTGTGGGCAGTAGCCACACAAAAATATCAGCCTGTCTAGGGTATGTGGGGGAGAGTCCACAAGGACATTAAGAATAAGGCCACCGTTATCCCTGGTAACGCTACCCATGGGATGTTCGGCAGTTGGGGTGTCCATCTCCTTGCCCCCTATTGCCAGATGGAAGAAAGGTATGAAGAAAAAAGATTCACTCATAGAGATGATTGGTAGAGGCTTAGTCAATTGTACAGAATTATGGGAGCCGATAGTGAAGAGATTCTCTAATGTCACCTTAAATAAGATGCCAGTATTAATGAAGCCAATAGAAAAGATCGATATGGATCACTTAGGGATAAGTTAAGTGCGTTGGGAGACGAAGGTGTAGCTTGGGAAGACGATGAGCAGATCGCGATAAGTTGGTCAATAGTAATGGGTACATTCCTAGTTATAGCCATCAGGGGTGTAATAATATGGAAGATTAAGAGTAAGAGAAGATTAGCGAACGACAGTCTAGTGAGCATGCAACAACTCGAGAGGGAGATGCCGAGCAGTGTTCCTTACTCAGACAGGACTGGCGAAGAAATTGCTGAAAGACCAATGGAGGAGGCTGGCGTGAGACCACCACGTGCGGCAGGAAAACCTCCCACGGCAGAGAGGAAAACATTGACCAAGAAGAACAGACCCTAGTGAACACATCTGCACCTACAAACACACGCACACATTACCTTGCATGTAAAACAAAAAGAAAAATGAAAAAAAAGAACATTTCATTGCATGTAGAACAGAAGAAAATGAAAAGAACATTTCATTGCATGTAGAACAAAAAGAAAATGAAAAAGAACATTTCATTGCATGTAGAACAAAAAAAGAAAATGAAAAGAACATTTCATTTGCATGTAGAACAAAAAAAAATGAAAAGAACATTTTTCATTGCATGTAGAACAGAAGAAAATGAAAAGAACATTTCATTGCATGTAGAACAGAAGAAAATGAAAAGAACATTTCATTGCATGTAGAACAAAAGAAAATGAAAAGAACATTTCATTGCATGTAGAACAAAAGAAAATGAAAAAGAACATTTCATAGCATGTAGAACAAAAAGAAATGGAAAGAACATTACCCTTGCATGTTAGAAAGTAGAATAGAATTGCATGAGACAAATGCATGGTGCATATTAAATGATGTAATTAGGTTTTAGGTGTGTCATTTACGGGTAAATGACAAATCAGTTAAAAGGGAGGATTGTGGCACCTTGCATTATTAGAAATATTCATAGAAATATGATTTAATTTTTTTTTTTCTCGGTTTATTAAACAGGTTGTTAATTTTTTTTTTTTTTTTAACGGAAAATAATTGAGTTGAAAATAATTCACTAAGATTGTACTTGGACGATCCTAAGGGAAAAAAAAAAAGAAAGAGAGTTGGATGATGCATGACCCAGTCAATGGTAGAGGTAGGAGTCAGAAAGATATCTTAGCCAGCATGTTGACCGAATTTTCAAAGACAATTGGAAGAATAGAAATTAGAAATAAAAAAAAAAAAAGAGAGAGAGTTGGATGATGCATGACCCAGTCATAAGCGAAGATAAGTGTCAGAAAGATATCTTGGCCTGCGTGTGGCCGAATTTTAAGGACAATGGGAAATTGTTATTTGAAATGAAAAAATCATTAAGAGGAGAAAAAGAACCAGGCTTGATGACAGTGTTTTGGCAATTGATAAGAAAATCGGTCAAAGCATCTAGCCTACTTTTGCGTAGAAAGACACCTTATCAAATTGGAGAAAGGGAAATTCTTTTTAGAACAATAGAAACGAATTTTTTTTTTTTTAGAGAAAAAGTGTCTTTTTGGGTTGAGGGAGGACCAGGTGGAACGGTATACAGATTCTGACCTGTTAAAATTAGAACCCCCCACATTGACGAGTGAAAGATGTTTTCAATTCAGATAAATTAAGATTTTCTGACTGCCGGGTCTGACAAAAAACAAGAGGTGAAAAAAAACGATTGTCTCAGATCACAGATGGCGACAATATTCTTTCCTGAAGTCACAACTAATTAGCGGCAGGCTGTGTTGACAAAAACCCAGGTGAGAAAAAGCCAAGATTGTCATTTTTCGTACGTGCGAAAAAGGCCAACTTAGATTTTGTTTTTTTTTAAAAACAAGAACGATGTAACCACGCCCGAAAGGAGGAGAAAGGATGCTCGATCAATAACAATTGGTCGGAAATGGTCACGTGATCTGCAGAAAAGAAGAGAAAGAAATGCCCGATCAGGAACCATTGGTCGAAAAACGGTCACCTGACATACGAGAGACTAAGAGAGATGGGTGTGCACCTCCCACAAAAGGCACTGTGAGGAAGTAGGGGTGAAAACAATAGCGATAATGGGAAGTCAAAAAATAATGCGACTTTGGAATTATCGAGAAAACCCTGACGCCGACAGACCCACCCCAGTTTGTTGCGGCGTCAATAAAAGCAGGACCCCAGTCGACAGAAATCAGTTGGAGTGGAGTTGCAGCTGGACCGCGGGCAGGGAAAGAGCCTGAACGCGGGCATCGGGCCCGATTCACTCGCCCCCTTTGCGGGCAAAAGAATCCTCAGACAAGAAATCCTTCCAGCCCAAGTCGAAGACAGAAGAGTTCAGCCCGGACGGCAGCGAGAAGAGATCACCTCGGACGACAGAGAGTTGCGGCTGAGTTGCGGCAAGAGATCCTTCCAGCCCAAGTCGAAGACAAGAGAACTTCCAGCCTAAGTCGACGAAGAAGAAGAAATACAACTCAAGTCGAAGAGAAGAATCAACTGCGAATGATCGATAGAAATTAGCCCCAGTGTCGAACCAAACCACACCCGACATACAAATTCTAAAGAGTAGGCAATTCGAAATCTTTAGGTTGTGTGATAGAAGCTTGTTACCATAGTCCACAGAGCGGGTTGGGAAATGAGAACAATTTTGTTTTTTATGTAACGGACATTAAGATATAAAAGGTTGTTACCCATTTTTTTTTCATCAGCAATCTTTTGTCTCGTGAGTTTATTTTCTCTTTTATTTGTGTTTGCCACCCCCGTCGGACTCAACTTGTATCGGCCCCCAATCCCTGCTGGTCCTGTCTGTCTAAGATCTAAACACAGCGTGGGTAGACAGACCGGAGATCGGTACAGTTGCTTTAGTGACCAGGTATTGGAAGCGAGTCGGGAAAGGCGAGGCTGGTGATCATCTGACCAAGGGGTTGGAGCGGCACGCTTGGACCCAGGAGGAGCGACCAGGAGGAGCGACGTCACCGTTGGCGCCGTAACCAAAGGATCCGACCCTGGGCCAGGTGTGTAACCGTCACACGGTTTTTCTTTCAACAAAGTTATATCAGTTTGGGCGACTATTCCTTTAACCACGATATCATTGACCAACGTAGCTTATGATATATAATAACGCTTCTTAAACTATGAGTAGCGACCCGAGATGGAGTCCTGAGGCGAAATGCTGGAGTCGCGTAAATTAAATACAAACACTTGAATTTCAGTTTCTATGTTATTTCACAAATGCACAATATTTAATCTGATGCTGTGGTAATAAAACGCGCGTGATGCCACTGCGATTTGTGCAATGACAACGGATGTATTTTCAATGTAGTTGGTTAATACATGGGGTTGCGAAAAATCTCGTCATGAAAATTAGGGGACATGAATAATTTTTTTTAAAGAAGCGCTGATATATACAATGAAATGATAAAACGAACGGAATGTAACTAAAAAAAATATGCTTTCTAAAATCTAAGCAAAATATTGACAAACAACAAAATTTCGTTAGAAACAAAGAAAAGATTACTGAATTACATAATATCAGCCTTCCACTATGGCAGTGAATACAGTACAGTCCTCACACAGATGAAGAAGAGACTTGGAGCAACAGACATCTGGTTCTGCAGAAGGATGCTGAGAATAGCATGGACAGAACATGTGAGCCACAACGAAGTTTTTATTGAAAATTGAAACGAAAATGCGGCTTATAATTAAGACAAGGAAGCAACAGTTGAAATATCTGGAGCACGTAATGAGTGAAGATGGCTTAGAAAATTTGATGCACACAAGGACAGATTGAAGGCAAGGTGGATAGAGGAAAACAACACATAACCTACCTATCGAGCTTGACTAAATAGATGGAGGAAAAAGAAGTAAATATATAATTTTCTTCTATATGCCGTGACCCTTCAGGTTGCGGTGATCATGGCTTTCCACAATTTCCTTGATTAAATAGATGGCTGAACAAGAAGTAAAGATATCTTCTATATGCTGTGACCCTTCAGGTTGCGACCGATCATGGCTCTCCACAATTTCATGATCTTTCTTAGCTCTTAATAAATCTTCCCTTTTTAATTGCTCCTATATCTTGAAATCACGTGTATATTAATGTAAATAAATGTTTGTTCTTTTAAATTTAACGTCTTTTTTTAACTTTCGAGGAAAGAGATTAGACGGAAGTTAAAAATAAAAGGAGAAACAAACAAGAATCTCAACTGCGAAATTTAAGACTTGGAATTAATATTCAATAGCCACTAGGACCCAAAGGCTTCAATGATTGTCAGGATTTACGAGACAGAAATACTATTTGGGAACGAGGACGATAAGATACAAGAATTAAGAAGAGTGAATATAACATTGTATTTAAATGTTTGAAGACCAAATTTTAATGGGAATCAAGAAACCAGACAAGAATTCCACAAGCGATGAGTTTGTTAGAAGAATAAATTCCATATGAGGTCTTGTGCGAACTCGATACGAAATAGACTTTCTAAATATTGGGCTTCGTTGAGAAGGTTAACGACTGAATAAAAGTTAGGATTGGAATGATAATGACCTATTGAATGTTATAAGCTATTTTTTTCTTAAATTAGCTATTAGGGCTATTTTTTTTATTTACTTATAGTCACCTAATACAAGATTCAATGTCCACACAAGGTAGTGGGTTAGTGATTGATATTTTTCAAAGGTAGGTGAAAGGAGGAATTAAGAAATGCATATTACGAGGACGTGTAGGAAAGATACCGGTTGATACTGGATTTGAAGAGACGGAAAAATTATTTAGGAAGCGTTCTCTTGGGACTCTGTTCCACAAAGCAATAGTTCTGGTGGAGAAGCTATACGAGTCGAACATGCTCGTCATCTAAGAAACATGAAGAGATTGAAAAACTTGGCAAGGTCTAAATTGGTTGAAGTAATGCGTGTAACTATTCCGAACAGCTGACATAGCAATAGCGATATAGTAGTTTGAAGTAGTGTCCAACATAGGTACGAAGATTTGGACATACACATTAGTGTTCATAGGTGCGGTATATAGCAACAGTAAAAATCCTCTTCCAATGAATTTTTATAGTAAAATTCATTTGCAATGCATTTTCATAGTAAAATTCATTTGCAATGCATTTTCATAGTAAAAATCATTGGCCAAGGCATTTTTATAGTAAAAATCATTTCCAATACATTTTCATAGTAAAAATCATTTCCAATGCATTTTCAAAGTAAAAATCATTTCCAATGCATTTTCAAAAGAAAAATCATTTCCAATGCATTTTCATAGTAAAAATCATTTCCAATGCATTTTCATAGTAAAAATCATTTCCAATGCATTTTCAAAGTAAAAATCATTTCCAATGCATTTTCATAGTAAAAATTATTTCCAATGCATTTTCATAGTAAAAACCATTGGCCAATGCATTTTTATAGTAAAAATCATTTCCAATGCATTTGCATAGCAAAAATCATTTCCATTGCATTTTTATAGTAAAAATTATATTCAGTGCATTTTCACAGTAAAAATCATTTCCAATGCATTTTCATAGGAAAAAAAAATCTTTTCCAATGTATTCTCGTAGTAAAATTCATTTCCAATGTTTTTTGTTGTAAGCAAAATAGTGTTGCTGAATGAGGAAAACTAAAACGGAGGTTGGAAATGAAATGGTAATCTTTATAACATCAACAAAATAAAATACTCGACAGCGGCATGAAGTAGGTATACCACCGCTAGTGATGGACTACTTAGCATATTACCCGAACTTAAAGTAGTGTCCAACATATGTATGAAGATTTGGACATACACATTAGTCTTTATAGGTTCGGTATATAACAATAGTAAAAATCCTCTTCCAATGCATTTTCATAGTAAAATTCATTTGCAATGCATTTTCATAGTAAAATTCATTTTCTATGGATTTTTATTGTAACCTAGAAATTATTACTGAATGAGGAATAGCCAAAACGGAGGTTGGAAATGAAAATGGTTATCTTTAAAACACCAGCAAAATACAATACTCACCAGCGGCTTGAACTAGGTAAACCACTGCTAGTGATGGACTAATTTGACAGCATATTATCTATCCTCACTTACAATAGTTTTCTAGCGTATTTATGAGGATTGGGGCATACCCATTAGTGTTCATAGGTACGGTGTATAACACACACTATTTAGGAACATTACGAGGATCTAAGTTAAATTTCCAATAAAAATCTATATAAATAAAAATCGTCATATATTTCTTTTCCGAGTTGCGACAAATTCACTTGTCTTTTTAGAAGAAGATAAAATATTTAAAATCATTTTTTCTTCTTCTCTTCCTCATGGACTTCAGTGGCGTTCATAGTGACAACTGTAATGTAACTAGTTCTAACCTAGAAAGGTTACTAAATGAGGAATAACCAAAACGGAGGAAATGAAATGACAACAAAATACAATACTCGCCAGCGGTGTGAAGTAGGTAAACCACTGCTAGTGTCGTACTACTTACACAGCATTTTAACCCAACTCACAATAGTGTCCAACGTATTTATGAGTATTTGGACATACCAATTAGTGTTCATATCTACGGTATATAACAAGATTTATTTACAATCTCTGCAATATAAATGTATAGAAACTGTTGTGGCCACAAAGAGAGGAATAGTTTTATATATTTATTGAAATATAGAATTGATTCCCCACTTTTACATTAAATTGATCTTCCAAGCTGTTGTGGTACGATCCACCTAATTTACATAATGGAGTACCGACCATATAAATATGGGTTGGTACCGGGAAGATGGGGGAGGAAGAAGAGATCCAATCCAGAGACTCTGCCTGACTGCGATTAAGTCAACCCATTCTACAGGAACGGTCTTCCCAAGAATATACCAAAACTAACTGTAAATATTGTGTACCTTTTCCTTGTTCCAATACATTTTGTGTTGTATTATTATTATTCCATGCTTATCCAAGCTTCAACACAAGCGTAGCTTAGATGTGGCACAAGGCCGAAAAAGTATGAGGCACCCAGTGAGGATCGAACTCACTATTCAGTGGTAATTGTTCTAGCCAGACAAGCTTGCTAACCATTACACCACCTTGGGATGCCGCCACTTGTGTATTATATGTTATTGTTTATCAAATATCTGATTATTTATGAATCGACTTAATCTTCCAACACCTGTAGGTTAATTAGTAAGAATTGTACTAATAAAAGATTATTATCTCAAAAAACATCTTCAAATGTAAAAATATACTTAACCTGTAGATAAGCTGTAAGAAATGAATGAATCAATCAATTCGGCTCCTATCTAGCTGTTCGGGCTGCATCTGTTTTCTTATATAAAACATTGTTTTCTTTGTATTATAAGATCTCAGTCTAATTTACAATGTTTAAGAGTTATATAATGTAGAGGGTTACTGAGTGAGGTTTGTGCTATGAGCGTAAAAGGAGGAATTAAGAAATGAAGCTTATAAGCATATATGGAATGGATAACAATTGACCTAGACTTAATGTTAAGACTACAATATTCGGGGATAAATCCATGCGGGACTTTGTTCAACAATGTAGCGGATGATCCGTTTTACCAAAGGAATTCATAGAAAATGAGGGTGATCCAGCCATAGCCAAACGTGTCTCTCGATGGCTAAGATCCCACCTTGCGGCGAAAAAAGTGGGTGTTTGAAAAATTTACTACAGAAATATATGAAGTAGAAAGACTATATTGAATCGATTGCGAGGGCGGCTGCCATAACCCACATCTAAGTAGAACAATATTAATCTTAATGATTATTTGTAAACATAGATATATTATAGATAATATATATATATATATATATATATATATATATATATATATATATACGATAAACGTGCAATTTACAAAATCATAAATTATTCACACAAAAACAAAAGCAAAAGTTAATGATTTAATTGGCGAGAAATCCATCATCGCAAGACAATTCAAATAATATACAAAAACCTCCGAATCCGTTATGAATGAATTGATCCTTGTTTCTATAAATGTCTGCCGTATTAGTTCTTATTTTTACTACAATTACTGTAATTATTGAACAATATAGTTCATGCCACTTTGACAGAAAATTTACCAGTAAAAAATTCGTTCATCACCATATTTATACGAACGCACAACCTTTAAAAATTTAAAATCAAACTCAGCGTTGCTACTGCGCGCTCCAAAAACAATAACTCATTTTCAATAGCATTTTCGGTTACAACAATACATATATTTTCGTTGTCCTCTAATTACTCAGAGCAAAAACAAGAACAACATCTATTCTATACCTGAAGATGTCTGTAGGAACAGACGAAATCTTGTAGTAAAAATAAGAACTAATACGGCAGAAATTTATGGAAACAAGGAACAATTCATTCATAACGGATTGGGAGGTTTTTGTATATTATTTGAATTGTTTGCGATGATGGATCTCTCGCCAATTAAATCATTAACCTTTGCTTTTGTTTTTGTGTGAATAATTCATGAATATATATATATATATATATATATATATATATATATATATATATAATAACACAGAATGAAGTGACGCCCCAGTTCGCTGGCTGACCGCACAAATACATTAGAAGAGTCACAAGACACACACACATGCTCAATCCCGAATACAAATTACCATCAGATACCCGCTTAGACATAGAAGAATCTTCACAAACTTACATATATAGAGAATTATCTAGGGCTTTAATGCGCGTGATACGTAACTGAACAATGAGAACTGACCCAAACAAAATTGAAAATATCAGAATCTCTTTCTGTTTGTTTTTCTCATTCTCTGACGAAGATTTAATATCACTGAAACATGCTAGATTTATAAAGTCCCCTATTTGTTGTTTATTTTTTTAATCTTAATTACCCCAAGGCAGTAGTGCCTCTAAAACACAAGGGGTTACTGGGTGTGGAAGAATTAGGAACAGAAACATTTATGATGAGTAGAAAGAGAAGAGAGGAATCAGGACAGTAGATAGCGATTATATTGCATTTAATTTTTGCAGGTTAAAGTTGGCTGGAAAGCATAAAGTAAGTTCCACAAGTGAGAAGTGCGAGAGAAGAAACTGTTTATAGAGAATTCACGGCTACATCTAGCCAGCTCAAATGTAATTTGATGAGATTTCTGCGCCAGTCTAGCTCTGCGCTTAGATTAAAACATTCTAGTTACAATAGCGAAGAGCTTATTCAACCAATTACCATGAAAGTATTTATAGAAAAGACATAGGGAGGCAACCTTACGGCGATAGAAAATGACTGGAGCTGAGCTGCCAGAACAGGACCAATAATATGGCAGATTTTATTTTGGATCTCATGAAGGAGCTCAATGAAAATAGCGGAGAAATCGGACCATATGAGGCAGCAATATTCTAAGCATGAATGAAATGTAGACTTACAGAGATGTGATATAGATTCTGGAGAGAGAAAAAATGTCTCGCCCAATATCGTGAACCAACTTTCTTAACAAGCAGACCTAGCAATGGATTCAATGTCGTCTTTCGACTTCATATCAGCAATGAACGTGAACCAGAGAAGGCGCAATGAGGCAATTTCCTGAAGGATATCATCAGCCATGCCGATCGAAGGCAGCAAGGTGTTTCTCAAATGATTAATGGAGAGAAGTTTAGTTCTGGAGTCTTTAAATTTAACTAGCCATCTTTTGTCCCAGTTAACTACAGACTTGAGACAGTATTGTACATCGGCAGCCATTTTGAGCTTATCAAACGGATAAGCCTTATAATTGAGGCAGGTGTAAATTGTTGTGTCGTCAGCGTAGATACTAAGCTGATACAATCAGGAAAGACATTAATGAAAATTAAAAATAGAAGGGACTAAGGATGGAACACAGGAGCTCACCTGCATTTATACGAAAGGATCGGCTGTTTGTTAATATATATATATATATATATATATATATATATATATATATATATCTATATATATATATATCTATATATATATATATAGATATATATCTATATATATATATATATATATATATATATATATACCCATTCATTCATCTATATCTATATCTATATATATATATATATATATATATATATATATATATATATATTTAGACAATTTGAAGCAAAGCTTACTTTTCTGGTTCTCATTCTGCTGAAATAGAAAAAGAGACACGTAAAAAAAAAAAAAAAAGAGAAAGCGAAAGTAGGAAACGAAAAACGCAATCAAAAAGAGAAGACACAAAAAATAAAATACGAAAATATGGCGCAGAAAATATACAAGAATTACAATTATTTTTCATCAGGGTTGAGCTTTTTTTATTAGCAGAACACTTTTTAACCATATTTGTCTATAAAGTATCTAAAAAAGGAAAGTTAATAAACCCTAAGTATAATCGTCTACAGATGTTCCCTCCTGCGTCTGCGAATTTTTTCCGAACGTATATCATGTGCCTTTTAAAAACAAGTATATAATTGGTTTTTATTTTGGGTGGATTGGGAAGAATTTGTCTCTTTCTGAGTCCGTGACTTTTCATTTCAGAAGAAAAATCAATATGTTTGGTGTCACTAAAAGGAAACACGAAAATACTGTTCATCTTCTTAACCATTGTCATCTCCACGAATACATTTTCCTTTTATATCGGAGTTTAAGTGAGTAATCACACACTCTCCATTCCCTAAGCACACCCAGTACACAGAAATATCAGTATTAGCATACATATACGCGTTTCTTCACTTAAGAAGGCTTATGTACATATTTACAAATGTTTATTCCACACCCTCCAGAGATAAAAACTGAAAGGTTTTTTCATTGATTCTTAATGCAAATGGTATCTATGTGGCTAAAGTCTTATATTAAAACATGGGAAAAAGAAACTCAATTAGTATAGTCGTTTTTTCAGATATTTTGTGGGATGGACAATTATTCTGGAACACGATTTGGACAATTTTTTTTTACAACAGGTTTATATATATATATATATATATATATATATATATATATATATATATATATATATATATATATATATATATACTATGAAAAACTAGGTAATCCGCATGGGTAGACCCAAGGAGGATAAAATATAGAGAGCTCAATTTAAATCAAGAGAAAATAAAGACTGATGATCCGCAGTCCTTTAAAAAGGGCTGTGGTGAAATAATTTATTACATGGAACCTTAAAGTGGTCTGTTTTTATTTAATATATATATATTAAGAAATGGACAAGGTCCGACAATTTATTTATTAAAGACATTTTTTTATGTTTAACGTTGTTATTTATAGATACAAGTATTTAAGCAAATGCTCTGTTTATGATAAACAGTATTAAATAACATTTACCGGCCTGAATGTCCGAGAAATTTTCATAGAAAATATTCGTTCTTTGACAGGATTAGAACCTGCATCCTATACTGAACCGTCATTTACGTATATATATATATATATATTATAATAAAACGAAAGAACAGTAAGATATATAATCCGGTGCTTTTACTTTAATTATACAATTAACACAAAAACCCCTTTTAGAAAGAATCTTTAAGTATGCAAGTACGAAGAATTTAGCGGAAAAATGGCGAAAAACTTTTGCTCTTTAATAATAATAATTAAAAAAAACACAACAACAAACGACATGCGTTTAACGGATGTCAGAATTCATTGAAAAATACACACCTACCCTCCCTAAACTTAACCTCTTTTCCGAATGTAACTCATAATTGATACAATAATAGTTAATAAAAATCAACACGCTACCACCCCAGTCTAAATGGTTGGATTTCTCTGTATCCTTGGAAACTAGAAATTATGAATTTATATTTGCGTTTAAAACTCAGTAAATTTAAAAATAAGTTATTCCAAAATTCGCTTGAAGCTGAAACAAAACTAATGCTTTTAATTTAATTATATAATTAAATTTGAAGTTTTTAGCATCAGTTTTGAAGACATGGTTATTATTGTGTAGCGAAGAAACCATATTTTAAATCAACTAATATATATATATATATATATATATATATATATGTGTGTGTGTGTGTGTGTGTGTGTGTGTGTGTGTAGTTTTAAGGCATATTTATGAAATAAAGTGCTCAATATAAGAGACAGAGTGTATGTAATTATAAAAGTAGACATAAAGTCACCACGAAGAGTCGTGCTGAAAAGAATCTTCAGACCACCACGATTTAGTTTAACATAAAGCAGTCTGTTACCTTTGAGTGTTGACTATGTCGTCTCTCTCTCACTCTCTTTATATATATATATATATATATATATATATTATATATGAGTGTGTGTGTGAGTGTGTATGCATTTTCAAGCAAGACATTAGGACTCGTGCAGTTACTGAGTTTTTGGGAATATGAGAAAAATATACTATTAAGAACAAAGGAAAATAAACGAACAAGAATTACCAAAATAATAGGCAAAGATTGAAATTGCATTTGAATTTTTGAATAGCAAATTTGACTGGGAAGCAAGAAGAGGGAAGAGAGTTGCACAAACGAAAACTGCGAAATTATTAGTATAGAACTCACGGTTTCGGTTGCCATTTGAACTGTAAATTGATGAGATCATACATATATATATATATATATATATATATATATATATGTATATAATATATATATATAAATATAAATAAATATATATATGTATAATTATTTATATATTATATGCGCGGTACTTATTAGAAAGCGCTCAATATCAGAGATAGAGCTAACATATTTGGTTGGATCCTATGGCAATATCAGCACTTGTTCCAAATGTTAGAGTGTTCCGAACATACGTCAAATTGATGGCTTCTTGAAAATATCAACCTGAGGAAAAAATGCAAGCAGGAGACAAGATTAGGTGAGAACCGGAAAACCGTTTCACCCTTTTGCTAAATGATTGTGAGTTAAAGATGGTAGAAGAAAGCTGTTCGGAACACGTCATTGAGACCGAGAGTTCGACCGTACTGGTTTTGTTTAGTGTTTGATGAAAACATGTTAAACACTCTCTTTGAAACTGTAACCAAGGTTCGCTGAGCCTATTTACTGGGTAAACAACACGTGTTTTCTCTCTGTGTTGAAATACACAAATACGACTGAGCGCTTGTCTGCAACAGGAATTAAATACGCACCATGGTAGGCGTGTGTACCTTGAAAAGACCACCTAGACGTCATGAGCAATAATTATTGTTATATACATGTTAAAGTGCATGTCTGTAGGGGTAGACCTTAATTAGTGAAAACATGATATCCGCTGAATTTTTACACCTTTGTCGTATACATTTCATAGAAACAGCTCTCTCTCTCTCTCTCTCTCTCTCTCTCTCTCTCTATCTATCTATCTATCTATCTATCTATATATATATATATATATATATATAACAACAAAATCCAAAATTACCTCATATGAGGGGGTATAGGTCTATTTCAACCAACGAGAAGTATGCTAGTCTTATTCAACTCTGGTGTATAGACTGTGTTCATGTAAGAATTAGAAATTTGTATTTAACTTTGACAGCAGTCAAAACATTAATACAGAATTCATCCATTTCAATGTTCAGTCAGACGAACAAGAAGAAGAAGAAGAAGAAGCAGAAGAAGAAGAAGAAGAAGAAGAAGAAGAAGAAGAGGAGGAGGAGGATTGAAGGCAGTTGCCTTAAAGGGAAGTGGTTTTATAAAATTAGCCTGAATATTAACCTTATGATATTATATTGGAGTAATATGAAGAATGGTATGTTAAACTGAAACTAAAAGAGGACCGAAAAGGAATTTTATATAAAAACCCCAATGACAAAAAAAAAAGTTAGCTTAAAAAAATAAGAAATTATACTTAAAAATTACATAAAATTAAAAGTTTAACAATAAATCATATTTAGATAATTCATATTAAATATGTAAGAATATAATTAAAATATGGATAATGTACCAACGAATTTATTACATGGACTAAGTATATATTAAATATAAATATTAAAATATATTATAAACTTAAAATTAAAGTTTTTGTTCCATTCTCAAGGGATGTCGAATAGTTTAAAAGAAAAATGATTTACTTTTTTTAAGCTAAATTGTATTATATATTTTAAGTTGTATGGGGGTGAGAGCGATTAGGAAATTTTAAAAGGGTGTTGCCTTTTTGACAAATCAGGATGCAAGTCTAGTTTAAGTATGACAAAGTGTAAATATAGGTTAAGTGTTAGGTGTGGGTTTGTAATTTCTTGCTGTCCATCCTGGCTTCCTTATATGAGGACGTGTTATAATGTCTGCTTTTTTTTTTCAGGGGAATACATGAAATACACTACAATACATTGGCATTTTTATTTTTTTTATAAAATACATCGAGATTGTTAAGGGGCTTCAAATATGGTTAATCTTATTCTATATATATATATATATATATATATATATATATATTTATATATTTTAAATTTAAATATCTAAAATACTATATTATTATATTTATATATATATATACGTTATGATTGATCTATCTTCATAGACAATAGCCGTCTCGCGCATCAACATATCCTCCCCTGCCCCTCGCTGCAGCTTCTTGAATGGCCACGAAGGTGACCCTTAAAACCAGCAGCCGACTTGAATAGGTTGAATGATAAATAATAAATAAACTCTAGTCTCTTCATAGGATTGATCGGATCTAGCTGTCATATCTGTTCTTGTGCACGGCCATGTGTCTTTTCAATCCAGCTGCAGATTTGCATACCTTGCTGAAAATCACAAACAATATCACCTGATCGTGAAGATGGCACAGTATGAAAAAAAACTGTCTCTCCAGGTGGTTAACATATCCAGATGTAGACGGGGGAATACGATCAATCTCTCACATTTCCAATTCACTATGTTAGCATCCAAGCCCTTCAGAACGCCTTTCTACATGCCCCGTTTAAGTCCTACATTTTCCAGGTCCTTTACTTCAGCGGTAAACGCTAGTGGCATACCACCCAGTGGCAGATTGGTGCCTTGCTTGTAGAGGATTTGTATTATCTTACATAAATACAAGTCAGATTTCATAGTTATGATTGGTATTGTATTATTTCGTTAAAGTTGTTAAGCTCATATATTTCTTAAGAAATAATAAAATTTTCATGTGTATTTTAAGTGGTTGAACTTGCAAAGTGTTTATTCAAACAGTAACTAAAAACATTGATTTATTGATTCGTTTTTTAATTCTTTCAAATGAATCCTTTTTTGATATTCACGACATGAAGAAGGCACAAGTCATGAATCACATATTCAAGTTGTTGTAGAGTAGTTTTCACAGTATTTCAATAAATAGTCCTAAATTAGATTCGACGTACAAAACGTTAGGAACTTGAAATAAGAGTTAATGACGCAGCAATCTAGTTGTGATGGTTGATACTTCAATGTCCGACATCGACTGACTCACTCAACACCACTGAGCCCAACTGGCGACAGCAACTACTACTACTACTCATTATGTGTGGGAGTGTCTATTAATAATAAAATAGGTATGTTCAGGTATGGCACAAGTACATGTCACGGAAGGAAAGGAAAGATAAAGGTGGGTAAGAAGGAAAGAAAGATTAAATTGGATAAAAAGAAAGGAAAGATAAAGGAGGTTAAGAAGGAGGGAGAGGGAAGTAAGGAAAGATTAAATTGGATTAGAAGGAAGGAAGGAAGGAAGGAAGGAAGGATAAAATTTGTATGCGTAGCAAGGAGCCAGAAAAGAGCCGTCACGTGAGAGATTTAGGTGATGGTTGATGAGCAGTGATGCTCGTTTACCCGAAGGTGCAGACTGCTAAACATCAAAGGTACTACCTCTATCTAGAGCATGTGCCGACGAAAAGTTAAATACTTAGATGAAGGACCGCTTTGAAACACCGGATATTATACGCAACTTCTTACAATGTAAGATTTTGTGTCGGTTTTAAACAAATAATGGGTTGATATGTCATAAAAAACAAAAAACCAGACACTCACCTCTTAATTGTTATGTTTAAAGTGGATTCCACCTTATTCCTTTCCTATTTCCTACTTTGCTCTTTTACTGTATATTTTCTGACCTCATCTTACCTCATCTATTCCTTCCTTTCTCTTTTTCGTATTTGTTCTTGGTTTCGTCTTCTTTCTTTTCTTTCCTTCATTCGCACATTTTTTTAATCTTATTTGCTGCTTTTATTCATTTCTTTTTTTTTTCGTTTTTCTCAGTTTCCCGTGTTAGCAAATTCGTTCTCATTGATTTTTTTTTAATTATATATTCCTTTCATTTTTCTTTCTTTATTTAACATTTTTATATTGCTTTTTCTTCCTTATTCCTTCATACCGCCCTATCTTTCTTTATTCAATTCTTTTTCTTCCTTCTTTTTCTTTCTCACATTTCTATACACTTTGTCTTTTTCTCCTAGATTCTTTCTTTCTTATTTCACTTTATTAGTTCCATTCTTCATCTTTCCTTCTTTCCTTTCCTCTTTCAACCATTCTTTCTTTCGTTTGTTCAGTTGTTTTCTTTCACTTACGCACACACACATTCTCTCTCTATCGTTTTTTCTTTTCTTAATTGTATAATTCCATCTATTGTTCCGTTTCTTTCTTTTTTCTTATTACGCTCTCTTCGTTCCTTTCTTTATATTTTCTTCTTTCCTCCCTGACTACTTTAATTCTTTCAGTCATTCATTAATCGCTTTTCTTTCTTTTTCTTTCTTTCTTTTTCTTTCTTTCTTTCTTTCTTTCTTTCTTTCTTTCTTTCTTTCTTTCTAATTTACTTTCTTTCTTAATGTATGTCTCTTGCTTCCTCTCTCCCTCTTTCTACTTTTATGTATATTTTCTTTTCTTTTTTCATCTTTCATGCTTTATTCTCACTCCTTATGAAACTGAGTTGCAAAAAAGTTTTTTAAAAAAGTTAATTCTTTTTATTATTTTCTTTTATATAAATTTTCCTACCTCTTTTCCTTCTTCCTATATTCTTCTCTCCTGGGCACCTCGACGTGGTGTAATGGTTAGCAAGCTTGTCTCGCTAGAACAATTACGGCTGAGTAGTGAGTTCGATCCTCACTGTGTACCCACATGCTTTCGGCCATGTACCACATCTAAGCTACGCTTGAAAAATAACTATATTCTTCCCTCCTGAAGTTCTGACTTCTTTATCCCTGTTTCTTTCTGACTTGAATATGTTTTGCCAGTTCGGCGTGATTAATACCCCTCGGTCACACTCCTACCAACGCAGCTTCAAAATTTGCAATGATATATTATATTTAAAATTTTACCGAAAACCCACAAAAAAATGACCTAATTAGTTTCTATTCTTACCATAAACAGAAAATAAGATCTGGAATAATCACAGGGATTTTCTTCAGAGAATTAGAAAATGTTGCCTTGTATGCTTAAATGAAGAAGAGGGATATATTGAGAAAACATTCAAACACCATTTCCTTCTCAACGCTAAAAATGAACTCACAACCAAAAAATATATATATACTCCTGAAAATTGCACAAAATTCATAGTCTTGCCCTCCAACACCCTTTCGACTAAACTCGCTAACGAATTAGACCTCACGTCATCTAAAACTCGTATCTATGAACACCAGAGGGACTTGTGTTTAGAGAAACATTCCCTCTCCTCTTACATCGAAATGACTTGGGGCATAACTTTGACTTCACTAATGCCAGGCTAATTAAAAAAACAAAAAACAAAAATAAAACATAATTCTTTAAGGAGAAACCATTTTGAAATTATATTCACAGCATTACTATCAACTATAAAAAAAACTCGCTTAAAACATTACCTTATATTAACATTACATCATATCCATTATTTATGAATTTAACTTACGTCTAAAATA
Organism: Acanthosepion pharaonis; assembly: GCA_903632075.3. Lineage (NCBI taxonomy): Eukaryota > Metazoa > Mollusca > Cephalopoda > Sepiida > Sepiidae > Acanthosepion > Acanthosepion pharaonis. The sequence goes on along the minus strand of CAHIKZ030000528.1, from coordinate 106,415 downwards.
ATGAGGATTTTACAAATTTCCATTTACAAAACTATGCATGTTAAATCTAAAGAAAACTACACACTCAGGAGTTCCCCAAAGCCCTGCCTTTTTCCCTACAGTGTTTCTGATCTACATCAATGATTTTCCTGATGTCATCAGTTCTCAGATTGGCATCTATGCTGACGGCACTACCATATACGCCTAGCAATAGTAAATCCGGCAGTGCTTACAAATTGTCGCTACTTTTGGAAAGAATCTCCAATCAGTGGCTAACTGGGATAATAAATGGCTTCTACACATCAATGCCTCCAAAACTAAACTGATCTTATTTAAGCGCCACATAGCAACTTACCTGTTTCCCATCAGCATGATTGATGTTCGACTCCTTGACAGTGTTTCCCTGTGTTTTCTTGGCCTCACGTTTTCCAATGACTTGGAACAATTACATTAAACCAAAAGCTACCATCTTCTGCAAGTAAAATCGGATCACTCTGTTGTGCCAGAAGGTTTGTTCTCGCAAGAATCCATACAAATCTACGATTCGTCCACGCACTGAATAATTTTACCATAACTATCCTGGTGCCCCTCATGTTCATCGCGAAGTTCTCGAGAAAATCTGCAATGTAATCAGCCCTGACTTGAGTCACTATCTCATTTGTGTGAGACCGTAACATACCTACAACATGGACTCTTCCACGACTATATAAAGCATGTGATATAACACTCTAGGAGAAGAGGAGGAAAAAGATAGAGAGAGAGAGATATTCTAATACCGTAGTATCAGCCGCGTACGACTACCAATATTGGACACTAGCACATAGTAAGCTCCGCTGACACTTACACTGTCTTGTAACCTTTCTGTTTAATATATCTTTCTTACCTCTAATCCGTGTTCCGTGTTTTCCTTCCGTGGTCCCCTCTGTTTTTTTTTTACAAATATTTTCATGGCAACTGTTCTAATGAACTATCTTCTCTGATGCCACGATTACATGGATTTATGCATGCTACTGGATTGGCAGGTAGGTCTCACCTTTTTACTGTTGAAATAGTTAAACGCAACCGCCACTTCTCATCCAGCAGTTTCTTTTCTCGCGATTCAAGACAGTGGAACTTCCTCTTACTTGCTTTTATGATAACTACACCCTTCAAAAATTTAAATACAAGGTCAATCGCCATCTTCTGTTTTCTTGATCCTCGTTCTTCTTTTATCTTTTCTCTATCATTTCTGTACACAGTCTTTTCCCTCCCTTTAACCATCTGCAAACCCCTGCGTGCTAGTGGCACTCTCGCATTGCTTGGGGTGAAATACTTAAAAAAAATTGCAATAACTTATTTTCTTTCAGCAACCCGCACAGACTTGACGCCCACAGATTTTCCCCCACACACATAAATGAGAATATAAAAATCCAGCCAAATACAAAACTATTTTGCAATATATCGCTACATTTCATCGAAAAAATACGTGGGTGACCTATGTAAATTTTGCTCACATATACACCTATACACGTAGATAAATTAACGTTACCTTCCTACATACACGTACACACACAAGACTTTCTTTAGTTACACACTCTTACACTATCACACACTATTGCGTTTATACACGTGACGTGTGACTGACCAATGAGAACTACCAAAAATCATAACTTTCCTACACTGTCTCTATGCTTTTTCATTTCTATTCTCGATCTCTTGATAAAGGTGAAACATGTTAGATTGAGATTCGTTTTCTACTTTGTTCTTTATTTCTTTTTATCATTTTGAAGGATTCCTACATTTGATATTCAACTATATATATATATATATATATATATATATATATATATATATATATATATATATACCCTTGTGAAAATTAATTGAAACAACCGGTTTAGTTTCATTTCTTTCAACATACGGTCATTTTTACCTGAAGTGACGGTGTAATCGATTTCAATTTGTTCCACTGATTACGTGATTTGCAGTGGTGTGCAGTAATATGAATCTATTTTCGGGGTGTATTATGAAAATTGTTTGGCATTGAAAAATACTGCATCATCCGTAATTGCATCAGATTTTTATCCCGTATAGACACTAGTGTCTTGACTGTCGATTAGTTTTCCTACACCTATTGTCTGCGATGGACGTAACTTCCAGCAACCGGACGAATATTGTAACGTTGCACGAACACATTGCCTAGCATTTTCAGTGGTAAAATGAAAGTACTATAGATTGTGCCGGAAAGTCTCCTGATTTATATCCAGTGGAGAATGTGTGATCAATCTGCAAGGAAAGACTTTGTGGAATGGAAATAATATCTACTAACAGGTGCAATAGATCATGTTTCATTGGAAAACTACGACTAAAAGTAAATAATAACGAAATTATTCGTTTTGTTTCAATTAATTTGCACAAGGTTATATATATATATATATATATATATATATATATATATATATATATATATATATATATATATATATATATATATATATGAAAAAATATGCAGAAAAAACAACCAAAAAACTATGCTGTATTAATATTATGATTTTTGTTTGTTTTTCTGTATATTTTCTTCATACTATCGGATCTATATCCATATATTTGCTTATATATATATATATATATATATATATATATATATATATATATATATATATATATATATATATATATATATATATGTTTGTGTACGTGTGTGTGTGTGTGTGTAGGCACTCAAAGGCAACAGACTGCTTCATGTTAAACGAAATCGTGGTGGTCTGAAGATTCTTTTCAGCACGAAACAGTCTGTCGACTCTTCGAGGTCTACTTTTAAAATTACATACACTCTATCCCTTATATTGAGCACTTTATCCCATAAATATACCTTAAAACTATATATATATATATATATATATATATATATATATATATATATATATATATATATATATATATATATATACCATGGTATTTGTCATGCGATTTCTAATGGATTATGCCTTCTCGCTATTTGCAAGGAATTTGACTTTAGTATTACTAATACCTTCTACCAGCAACCCAGCTGTCGTAAGACCACGTGGATGCATCCTCGTTAGAAAGCCTGCCTCATCACCAAAAGACGGGACATAAAAGATGTTAAGATAACGTGTTCATTCCACACAACATGTTATCTGTCTGATCATGCTCTACTACACTGCATCTGCAAAAGCGAACGATTATAAAATCTACAGTGCCCAGGCGCATTAACGTACTGCCCCTTAAATCAACTGAAACGAAAATTGAGCTCTCAGAAAAACTTGATGCTGCACTTGATTCTGTAAACATTACCAATGATATCGAATCATCTTGGAAGGCTCTGCGTGACGCAACATATTCTACATCCTTGGCGGTTCTCAGCCTACCACATCGTAAACATCAAGACTGGTTTGCTGACCATAATACAAAAGTTCAGAAGCTTATAGATCAATTGCACTCTTCTCATAAATCATGGATTGAGCTCAAGAACTCGTCCGATAAGAAGATTGCTTACAAGAAGTGCAAAAGTCAACGAGCTCTCAGTGCCATGAAATAGCGTTGATGGTCTGAAAAGGCTACTGAACTCCAAGAAGCTTCAGATAGAAAGGATCTAAATGCATTCTATGCTGGCCTCAATAGCATTTTAGGTCCTCTGAAAAGTGGTATTGCTCCAATCTCCACAGCAGATGGTGAAACTATCTTGACAGATAAGTCAGAAATTTTAGATCGCTGGAAAGAGCATTTCGAAACTGTGTTAAACACCACTTCGGTTACTGATGAGGAAGCCATTACATCAGTTGAGCAAAATCCAGAAATTCCGGGGTTGTCTTTTCAACCTACTTATCAAGAGGTAAGTGACTCCATCAAGCAAATCTCAGCTGGCAAATTACCTACTCCTAAGGATCGTATTCCACCCGAAGTGTATAAGCATGGTGGCCAAAAGTTGGTAGAAAAGTTACATCTTCTTTTCGTGGAGATATGGAAGGCAGGCTGTGTCTCACAGGATTATACAGATGCCTCTATGAAACACCTCTACAAAAACAAGGGTTCCAGGTGTGTTTTTCATAATAATCGGATGATATCACTACTTTTAATTGCAGGCAAAATCCTAGCGAGACTGATTCTAAACAGAATCATGATACACCTTGTTGATGACTTCTATTCTGAATTGCAGTGTTATTTTCGGTCAGGTCGTGGCACCATTGATATGATGTTTTCCCTTCGTCAAGTTGCAGAGAAGGTTCATGAGAAAAAACCAGGAGATGTACATGGTGTTTGTAGACTTGACGAAGGCCTTTAACACTGTGAATCGAGAGTCTATCTGGCACGTCTTGAGGAAACTCAGGCATCCCAGAAAACATACTAAACACACACACACACACACACACACACACATATATATATATATATATATATATATATATATATATATATATATATATATATATATATATATATATATATATATATATATATATATAAGACTGGCATAAGTTTGTGCCATTTTGAAATAGACTATACCCACATGAGTAATTCTGAACTTTTTGCTGTATTATATATATATATATATATATATATATATATATATATATATAAATGGGGGGTGTACGCTACCTGCATGTAAAGTACCTGGTGTTTATGAACATGTTTAGAAACCTGTCAAATTGAAACCCCATATGTAATTTGAATTATCTCGATTACCTCAATAACCAATAATCGATACCATACTGCGTCTATATTATTAATGCAACATAATCAATAAACAGTTTGGCTTATTAAATAATACATGATAATTTATTTGAGGACGTTTTTAATTATATTGAATTATGTAAAATGTGTCTGTGGATTTTAATAAAAATATTCAAGCAGTGATCAAAGTTAGTGCTTATTATTACCTCTTGTTATATATATATATATATATATATATATATATATATATATATATATATATATATATATATAGAGCCGCTTTACAGAAAGTGTCTCGAGTGTGTTCAACTTCACACAGGTGTTTGCGAATCTTAAAAGTATTTATTGATCCCTCCCCATCTAAATGAAATAGAATTCTCTGGCCCTTTATTTGTCGAGGGTCAGGAGCTGTAGATATCTCTGTGTAAGTAGTGAGACATTTCTTTCCTAAGTTCACATGCTCTCTGACCGCTGCATTTCGGATAGCGCAAGTGTTGGCACTTCTTGACGAGGGGCCTATTTAGAAGGCACTCAACCTGTTGTCAAGAAGCCCAAAGAGCGCGAGGAGGGTAAGAAGGGTCAGACTAATAATAGATGTGAGAATTAATAAGATGTTGAATGGAGTGGGGTTTTGACGGGGCAATAATTACTATGCCTTCGGTATGTACGTTTGAACTGGGAGGATAGAGAAAATGAGGGGACGGGTATATTATGTTAGGGAAGGGACCATTGCAATCATGAAGATCGCTCTTATGATAATTTGGCTAGTTTCATAGACACGAGTTTAATGAGTGAACTCACTATCAAAGGTTTCGAGATCCGTAACCCCGACCTTTGTTAATTTTTATTTATTTATTTTTTGCAGAGTGCAACGGACACCATTGCATTAGGTAATAGATTATCTAGAAGAAGGGTAATTGTGAATTCAACATTCATAGAGGAAAAAAGGGCGCTACGCAATGTTATTGGCTTGTTATGTCTCAAAGAATAAACTAGCCGTGGAGCCCGGCCTTGCCCGGGGATGTAACAGTAAGAGATAGATCAAGTATCGACCATCATAAAGACTGAAAAATAAAATTGACAAAGATTATTGTTTAAGGTTGACGGACACTCATGTCTCAATTAGTTTTTTTTTTCTTTTTTTTCTTTTTTTACGAATTGGTCAATTGTTTTCAATCGTTATAAGTCTATAGATTGAATAGAATTTTATTATAAACAATTGTCTTGTAAATGGAATTTTTAAAGCATTCTGAATGTAAAAATAAAGAAAAAAGTGTGCAAGGCAATAAAAACACTACCTGCCAAAAAAAAGTGAAGTTTTGTTGAAATCGGTTGAAAATGTAGGAAATCCGATCCCATATATAAACGAACACACACACACACACACACACACACACACACACACACACAAAACAACCTGGGTGTTATAAGTATAACTCGATATGAGTTGTCCCCTTTCATTCTGGCGACAGAATTGTCTTTTATCGTGTTTTCAAATTGATTTCGTGCAAACACAATTGTGTTTTTCTAATTTTTAGCGCTGTCAGAACCACCGCAAGGTAATTTTACGCAGTCATGTGAAGTTTTGTTGAAATCGGTTGAAAAATGTTAGAAATCCGATCCAATATATAAACGTACACACACACACACACACACACACACACACACACACACACACACACACACACACACACACACTCTGCGTTTTATAATAATTAAGATAACGATCTTTAGAGTCAGATAAATTGCATAGTTAAATACGAGGGTATATCAAAAACAATTATCCGCACTTTCGCTATAATGTATCTATGTCTGTCACACTGGCTTCTGCACCTGCATGCATATAGTTGGTTCTATTGTGTTCACGTGATCGATGTTTGAGCTTGATTGCGCCAGTTTTCTTGCTGTTGTTACAATACAAACATGGCCGCTTTGCTAGCAACGTGCACCAAGGAAAAGGGTGTGTCAAGAGCTGAAACTCGTAGGACACTTAACACAACACGGCGGCAGTTCACTACCGGGTAGAAGTGTGTTTCAGTGGATCGAGTTATTTAAACATATCTGGACAAGCGTGACGCACAAAGAAGGCGCAGGAGGCTCATCAACCTCCACCAGTGACGAGAAGATTTAGCAAGCTCGAGAGAGGCTAATGGCGAAAGGCGAGTTGCCATCGTTGAAGTAGAACGTTCTCTACAATATCGGATCACTGATTATTTTTTTCCTCTTTGGTGCATACTGTTAGCGGAGCTGTCAGATATACACTAACAGAAGAAACAAAACTGGCGTGACCAAGCTCAAATTTCGATCAAATGAGCAAAATAGTATAAAACAGACGCAGTGTGACAAATCGATGTCATGGCGTATTTAAATTACCCTTGTAAAATAATCATCTAAGTCCTGCAGAGATAAGGCATTAAAATATATATGCACAACAACCCCAAATCTGGACCACCCGCTGGAGTTAATAATTCGTAAGTTTAAGTTTACATGATAAAATTTTTTCTAAAACAGAAAAAGTCATCTGAAACTGGAATGAAAACAGTCATGACATTTTCTTCTTTATGTGCGGTGTTCCATCAGGATGTAGGTGATCATGGCTTTCCACAATTTCCTGACCTTGTTTCGTCTTTAATTTCCTCAGGCTCATTTTTCTTCTTCTATGTGCCGTGTCTCTTCAGGACGTAGGCGATCATGGGTTTCTACAAGTCTCTGACCTTTGTGGCTCTTAATATATATTGCCTTTTCATTATATTTTTTCTTTTACGTCATCCATTTACTTAACTTCATCAAGTATACTATGCGCTGTTTTTCGCTGTTCCTCTTGCACTCTATGTGCCCTAGGAGTATCAGATTTTCCAAGCACATCTTCCTCATTATGTGCACCGGAAATTTCAACTGTATCTTCCTGATATTATGTATTAGTTTCCTTTTTGTTGCCATTTTCTCCAAAATCTCGTCGTTGCTCACATGTTCGGTCCATAGTATCCTCAGCATCCTTCTGTAGAACCATATTTTTGTTGCCTCAAGTCTCTCTTCCTTATCTTTGAGGAGATTGCCCAGCATTCTCTTCCATACATATGGACAGATATCACGTAGCAGTTCCGTACTCTTTTCTTTTCCGCGTCTCTGTAAATTATCTCTATTTCCTTTCGAAATATTAGCTCGAATATTTTGAGTAAGTTTACACCCAACCTCTGGCCAGTTCTACCTACATACTCGGCATTATACGAAGATTTAAAATGGAAAATTACAAAATTAATAGGATGTAGAGGAAAGGCACCTTTTTGGGATCTATCTTAAAATATATTGGGCTGTAAAACTAATACTTTCTTACACGCAGGAATTTCCTTAGCAAAACTTATCTTAACATATAACAATACACGGTATATGCAAAGAGACAAGAAAACCCGGATGTTAAATTAATGTTCTTTTTTTTAATTGAGACATATGAGCAGAAGATTTTAATTTGGTATGGGAAATGAAAACAGATTAACCCTTTTTTTCTGCTTTAGTTTTCTTTTTCGAATTACGATATTATTATAGAATTTTTTTTACAACAGAAATTTGATTCTACAAATCGATGCTGGACGGGGGCATGATAGCAAGATTTAGTCAGAAAAAGTGGAAAAAAACCCGGATATTTATGTCTAACATCAGAATAGAAAGTTTAAATTTCTAGGACCCTTGATGATATAAGCGGACTTGGAAAATTTGATACTTACAGGATATATGCAAAAAGGACCAAATGAACACAAGACATCAACTACCTGGCAGGCTTGAGTGAACGCATGGCGGAGCTCTGTATGGGGGAGATGGCAACAAGGTAGCATGTATCGATAGGACTGGAAGTTGTGGAGAACCATGATCGGCAACGTTCTGAAAGGACACTGCAGATAGAATAATAGACTTGCTGTTCTTTACTATTTTAGGATTTTATATCCTTCTCTATTTTTTAACAATAACTGTTCACTAATGATATTTTTCACCATGCAGGGTATTTTTTAAGCATTATCCCCCCCGCCCCCAGCAAGGCGGGAAACCACTGGAACGCAAGGGGTTACAGAGGATATGGAGTGAGAGCAGATAGGAATGATAAAGGAAAGGATGAGGAGAAGGATAGTGGATAGATTAAGGCAGCTGGAGATATCGATTGACATTACATTTGAATAGTTGGAGATTTTAGCTATCAGGGAAAGAGGAATAGCGAAGGGAGTTCCACTAGCGAGAGGTGCGAGATATGAAGCTATTGGAGTAGAAGAGGCGAC
>CAHIKZ030000528.1:75000-92500 GCA_903632075.3 Acanthosepion pharaonis | reverse complement strand
TCCAACCTCCGTTTCAGTTATTTCTCATTCAGTAACCCTTTCGAGGTTACAACGAATCTCAAAGACAAGCTTGTGTATCTGATCAGTATTTCATTGATAGATTGATTTGTTGTTTTTACTGCTTATCTACCAAATGCAGGTGATTTAAACATGAAAAGCCGGGTTGTAGCTAACAAATCATTTATTTAAAATACTGGCAGAATCAAGTTCGTAATACTGAAATAATACTTTTGAAATAAATGGAGCAACAAATGGACAGATATTTGCGTTTACATTTAATAAAACTGGTTTGAAACAAATTCAGGATACTTGCATATTTTCTGTCTCTGGGATAGTTACGGTGGAGTAATGGACAACGGCAGGGATTGAGGAATCGGAGAGCCGAGTTCGAATTCCAGTCTAAACTATTACATTCACTAACGTGCTAATACCCTTATGAAAGGTATGTATCCTTTTATTCTTCCCCCAGCTATGCGTAAATAGCTGGACAGGCCAGGTTCTGTAGCCTTGGATGGCATCTGGTCTACTGCAGAAAGAAATGGCAACCTACTAAGGAAAAGAAAAAACTGCCTCGTCAGCAATGTATCGAAAGGTACATGATCGTTGTACGCATTTATCACGCATGGCATGTAACTGACTGATCCATGTATTAAGTTTAGTTATTTATGTATAATATATGTGGAGGTTACCTGAAATTGTCTACGTGACGCTCTAGAGTATGGCATGTACAGGACACACCTCATCGCCTCCGAGGATTTTTTTCCCTCCCGGAAGCCAACTGGTAAATTTAAAAACCCAGGCACTCAGCCCCACACATTTATACGCATTTCAAACCTACAAGTAAACAATTATTTTCTCACTTCATGAATTATGCGGTTCTGCGCAGAAAAATGTATGTTTAAATATCATTCAAACGCTGAGACCATTTCTTTCGAAAATTTTCAATTCATTTATTTTGAAGGTTTTCCACATCACTCGTTACAAGGAATAACACCTCTCGCTAAAAAAAAAAAAAAAAGCAGTTGACTTCTCATCAGGTCCGTCCTGGGTATGACGATAAACTGCATCCGCATCTTGGGTAAGACGATAAACTACGTCCAGCAGCAAGGCCTCTGATCAGGAGGTTTTGAGGAGCGTGGAACCACCTTTTAATTGCTGGTGTTCTTATGTCCACCTTGACCCGGGGTGGTAACACCTGGTATTGTCCCTGCTATGGGCAAATAGTTAACCCCGAAACTGAGGTAAAAAGCATTATAAAAGTGCAAAAATAGGTTATAATACCAGAAATACTTTGTAAAAAGTTATTACCAGAAATAAATATTTGAAGAAAAAAAAAACTATTACCAGAAATAAATTTTTGAAAAAAAAATATATATTACCAGCAATATATTTTTGAAAACGAAAAATATTACCAGCAATATATTTTTGAAAACAAAAAATATTACCAGCAATATATTTTTGAAAACAAAAAATATTACCAGCAAAATATATTTGAAAAAAAAATATTACCAGCAATATATTTTTGAAAACAAAAAATGTTAAATGCAATATATTTTTGATAAAAAAAATTTATTACCAGCACTACGTTTTTGAAAAACAAAAAATTACCAGCAATAAATGTTTTAAAATAATATTATCGCGCTATACATTTTTGAGGAAAAAATATTACCAGAAATAGATTTTTGACAAAACAAAATATTACCAGAAAAAAAAGTTTTCGTCATTAAATAACCTATTGAGGTTGATATGCCGTAAAACAAACCAAACAAACAAATATCATCCTACACAAACTCGTCCAGTAAAACGAAGCACTTTTTCGCTACATATATACTATCCATATTATTACACTCGGATGTTGAAAGCTGTACTTGGCATCTTTTGGAGACAACATCCAACTAATTCACAGCCCTATGGACCCCTCCCTGATATTTCTACCATCTTAAGCGAGAGCAGAATGCGCTTTGCTCTACACTGCTTACGAGTAAAACAAAAACTCACGAGCGATCTACTACTCTGGACATCTAGCCATGGAACAAGATGTATTGGTCTCCAGCAACCACCTACATTGACTTATTGTAGTAAATAGTGAAGTTTATATACAACTAGTTAACCAATTTCTACATGTTCCACATTCATTGTACGAAGGGCATCTAAGCGATAATCAGTTTATATCCATATGTACTTCTGAATATATATATATACATATAGTCGCAATGGTTGTTTTGTGGCCTTGTTAGGGCCAGAAATAAAGCCACAAGAGAGAAATTGAGTTAAACAAATATATTAACAGAAATAGTAATGAAAACATATACAAACGAGAATATTACAGCAAGAATGTTCGGTCCGACTGTCAGAGCTGACTGCTGGAATCTTCCCTCTCAAAAAGGCAGTACCTGCTCCTATTTATAGCTGCGTTAGTCTATGCATGCGTTGGTAAATTACCATAACACGTTGCAGTTGTTCTTTGCTTAAAGTTACCAAAATCCATTACTCTAATGCGGTACACGATATCTTTCGAGTAACCCCACATGAAAAATCCATGGGTGTTATATCTGGAGAACGAGGTGCTGAAAAAAGTTTTTTTTGCAATGACTTTCTGAAATTGTCTAAAGACTTTCTGAACTCCTTGTATATATCTGTGGAAACTGTTCGGGTGAGCTCATCGCATCCTACCTAAAATTATTAAATTCAAACATAGTACTAAACTGGCGAATTGGTCTCACCAATTTGTAGTTGATTTGTCTTGATATACCAGAAAGTTCTATGCTAACAGTTTCTTTTCTCACACTTCTTGCTTGTGGAACTTCCTTCCTCTCCATGCTTTCCGGCTAACTTTTATCTTCAAAAATGTAAATGGAATGTCACTTTCTACTGTCTTTGTGATTACCCTTTTGTTCTCGTTGCTTATTTAAGTTACGGCTTTCTAATTCTCCCACATCTAGTAAGCTCTTATGTCTCAGTGGCTTTACTTCCTTGCTTGGGGTGAAATTGAATAAAAGAAAACACTGTGTTACCGAACATATTATCAACAAATGTGAGAATATACCCCATGAAGCAATAGAAAGCGAATAAATAAATAAAAAAAAATACGGCGCGGATAGATAGAAAGTAAGAAAGAGATCTGTAAGGATGAAAAAAGTATGAAAAAGAAAATGGGGATAGATGATAGATACGAGCCTGTTGAAGAAGGAGATAAATTTACGTTACTGAAAGGTTTTTTTCCTGAAACCATGTAGAATTTCCTTTTAAATAAAAAATCACTTCTGATAAAACACGACTAGAAATAGTCATAACGTGAATATCAAATCCGATATGTTATCGTCTCGCAGAAACAAATATGATATGACGACACTGATTAGTTAATTAAAATGTCACAAACAATGTGAAAGGAAATCAACAAAAATTAAAATTTATTGAAACAAAACAAGTTCAGTTGACCATTGATGACAATTCCAGAACAACGTAAAAATAAACATTTTTTTCTATCCTCTGCCAGCCACAGTGATAGAGAAAGCATTACCTCGAACCATCGCCAGTGAGACACGTGGCAAGAGCCACTCCGTTTCGCGAGCCCCGTCACTTAATCGAGACGCAATCGCGCCAATCCTCCGAAGGAACGCCATCGAACGAGGGCCAGTAACCCCTGAAGTCTCCACTGCCACAGGAGTAAAAAAAAAATATCGAACAGCAAGAGAAGAATATTTAACTATTTTTTCATCTCTGCGTCCCGGGCGACGGATCCTGGCTCAACTGCGGAACTGATCAAATTGCCGACTGAAAATGATACGAAATGATAGGACTGATAGATACCAGTGCATGCGTGAGTGAACAAATATGTGTATGAAAACATATATATAAATGTAAGATAAGCACCAAAATGCATAAAAGTATATATATATATATATATATATACACTTTGGTTTCCACGTCTCCTCTTTTCATAAAGGGTTGTAGAGATGTTCATGTATCCCCCCCTCCTTTTTTTTTTAGTGTGTGTGTATGTGTCTGTGTGTGTGTGTGTGTGTGTGTGTGTGTGTGTGTGTGTGTGTGTGTGTGTGTGTGTGTGTGTGTGTGTGTGTATCTAATTATGTCTGGGTGCTTATGTATTATAATCTGATTGTGTTTTTGTTGTGTCACGCGTGGGTTTAAGACCATATTCACAAACTTTAAAATAAAACGGAAAAAAAAGGGAAAAGAAAAAATATATATACATGTATTGTCAAATGACCGGATGTATTGTAGCGTCTTGTCTAACGTAATTTCAATGAAGAAATGAATTGAATATACATATATATATATATTTTTTCTTTTCTCAATAATTTTGTAGTTTTTAAACTTAATAGTGATTAAATTTGGATTTTAAAATTGCCAGTTTTTGATTTTAATATTAAATTTTATCATATAATTTTATAATTATTAGTTAGTATAAATTATTTTTAATATTGCACGTATTTAAAGATCTGAAAAGCTATTATAGCATGATTTCGTTGTCAAGCTTTTGAATCTTTCTATACTTGGTTTTTGATTGGTTATTCTAGCTTTTGTAACAATGTTTCCCCCTAGTTTAGGATCGTTAATTAATCTGAAACTTTTAAAACCATTTATTTTCTTTTCAACATCATCACTTGATAAGACACAGAGTGTGTTGAAACAAAATGGCTATTTTTGTAGTGATTTTATAACATACTTATGTTATAAATTTTTTTTTAAAAAAATAATTATATATATATATATATATATATATATATATATATATATATATATAAATACTTTTTTAAAAATTATGAGGGATGGTTCCTCACACCAAAACAAGAAGAAAAAATCCATATAAACATATACCCGAAAATTATTCGTTTTGAGTTAAGCTTAAAGAACGTTTACGATAGAAGACGTTGCCATTCGACTAGGTTACATTTGTCACTCCTGTACATTTGTGGCTAGTCTGTCTTCAACCTTTAACGTGTGTAGTGGTGATTTAAGTGTTCTGTTTGACAATGGCAGGATATTTATATCGTGAGCAGGCAGATATGATATTTAACAACGGCCGCGCGAATAGTAATAGAAGCGTGCCTTCACATCTGTATCAGATTACGTTTCCAGACCTAAGGCAGCGAAGTCATCTAACTTTTGATGCAGTTTATCGACCCGTTGCTGAGACAGGATACGTAGCACCACAATCTATGGATCGTGGAAGACTGAGATACTCCTGTAGACCTGACCATGAAGAACACATTTTACAGGACGATCCAGGTTTCAGCACACGTCCCAGTGGTCCTAATACCTCATAGTATCACAATGGGGGTACTTCAGAACAACTCTTTTATACGTATCATTTGCAAAAGTGTGCATTTTCTTTCGCAATCTGACCATTCTTCACGGGAGGAGTTTGCCGATGCTTTATTACAATCAGTTCTTTGTGTCTTCAGTCTTGTTTACGGGTGAGGCAACATTTGGAAGAGTTGAAATAACAAATTTACACAACCAACGAGCCGATCGGAATCTCAATTTGGAGAACAATCTACCCCGGTGGATGAAATAAAGCGTTGGGTTTATAATCCCAATCACCTAAAGAAAAGACGGAGCATAAAAAAAACACCAGAAACGTCGTGAATATGACAACAAAGTTGAAGACAACAGTCCAAACAAAGTACATAGTATAAATAGTTACAATACCTCATCTCAGAAATATAGACAGAGCCCGAAGAAGGCCTGGGCGTACAACGGTCAAAACTTCGTGAATGTGACGATAAAGAGGAAGACAACAATCCGAACAATGAAAATAGTGTAAATAATTACAATATCTCGTCTCAGAAATATAGACAGCATTCACTATATTTTTACAAATAAATTTATTTTTTATTACATTTTCATGAATTAATTTACACGGTAATATGTTTACGTATTTTTTATCCGTGAAATTTATGATGGATAAAATATCTCCCTTTAGGCCGTTTCGCCTAAAAAAAGGGGTTTGTGTTACGCGCGATTAATTTCCGAAATAGACAATTAATAATTTTTACTTCCTCTTCGCAAAGCCGTGGGGAGATTAAAATAATTTAGGAACTGGTTCGCTCCCTTTTTTTTTCTTCTTTTTTTACATCACTACATCATTTTCTCAATTGATATAAGGGTCAAGGGAATTTATGAGCCTGATCTGACAATTTCTGTAATTCTAGTAAATGATTCGCGCGAAATGTTGAAAAAAACTTTGACTCACATAACAGTCCAAAAATTCAAGAATATTTGTGATATCTATTCCGATATACTGAAGCTAATGGCTAAAGTGTTTACTTTCATTAAATGTGTATCATCTCGTATAAAGGAAAAGGAAAAATTGTATGGTAAATTTACAATGATCTTCGGTAAGATTTAATCTACCATACAGTCTATTACGGCATACTGTTATATAGTCTATATCAAGTGTCGGCAAAACTTTGAAGTGAGAGGGACAGAAAGTTGTGTAGTGTCTTGGAAGGCGATGACATCTGATTTACTATAATAAAATGTCTCGATCTCTGACTGCTATGTTCAGAAGACGACCTTTCCGGAGGTTTAAAAAAAAATCAACGAAGTTAATGTTATATTATTTAAACAACGTTCCTTATTTTACTGCAGGGATAACAGGATAAAAACAAACACAAAAAACAAAAACAAAATGCAAATTCCTTATTACAAATGAAATAAAGTCAAATATGACAAATTCTTTACTGAGACACTTGTTTCTGCTTATAGTTCGATAACATCTCCACATCAGTTGAAATATTTGTCAGCAACAGGAGCAAAACATCATTCAGGTGGTCATCACCCAACCTTGTTCGAAAAACGATTTTAGCATATTTAATCTCCGAAAAAGGTTTTTCATAAACATATGCACTTCCAAATAATGATACCATACAATAGGCGTTTGTATTTTCCGCTTAGTAAAAACTTTCTTGTAGAAGTTGGTCCGCAAAAACATTTTGATTTTAAAAATTCGTCGCAATGTAAGTTGATTAACTCAAACTGATATGATTCTGCCAATTGCTCCAAAAATTAATTAAATAATTTGTGTCCAGGCGTTAAAGTTGGCGGGCCAGTCAAAAATCCTTCGGGGGTCGAACGTGGCCAGGGGGCTGCCGACCCCTAATTTATATTATATTGTTCAAATTTCATCAAAAACTTTAGAAGATGATTTCAGCAAATTATAATGAAGAGAGGCCAGGCTATTGACTGTTAATATTGTGAAAATGGTTCATTTGTTCTATTTTTCATACTGTACGAATAATTCTCTTTCTCGAATTGTCACAATTCGTCTGTCAAATGTGTTCTGTTTAACCTATTGTTCGAAAAATTGAGTTTCATATTCCTTTTTCGTGCTTATTAACATAGAAAAACTGACATCATACGGGCATTAGATTTTGAGAAATGGATAAAAATATTTAAAATTGATGGGTGTACGAATAATTTCGTCGTTGACTATATGTTTAGTGCATTTCATTTATATAATATTACTAGCAGCATGGCCCGGCTTTGCCTGTGCTTGATTCAAAAATCGTACGACTAATACAGCAATCGCTATCACTTGACTTAAAATATTTTTGCCCTTCCTTGCCTTTAGAGGAGTGCCCTTTGCCGTGCTGATGTTGCTACATGCCTTACTTCTTGTCTATATCACACTGCCAACTTTTTCTAAGCTCTATAATAAACATTACATCTGTTACGAAAAAAGAACTAAACAAAATAAACACAATACGATCAGCTTTAAAAACCTGGAAAAAATATTTTTAAGGGTTGACCGATTGTCGATTTGCACTCTGTTTGGCGGGTGCTCAGTGTTGAAACTTCACATGATGACTCCCAATGGCCTCTTCATAAATCCGCTCGGTTTTCGATAAAAACCGACATCCAATTCAGACGCAATCTGGGCGTATCAGTTTTGGGGTTTTTGTCGATTTTCCGCGCTGTTTAGGGGTCCGTGGTCATGAAACCTCTGGACAACACTTCTAATGGTAGACTCTAAGAGGGTGTCAAATTTGGTTGAAATGCGATCATTCCTTCTGCAAGCAGAATTTTTTCGATTATCGATTTTTTCGGAACCTGATTCCGAACTCAAAAATCGGGCTCCGTCATGTCCTTACGGCAGCCATTTGCAAACTTGTGTTGAAAACCGCATCGAAATCGGCTGAGAAATGCAGCCTGGGCGAGGTAACAATGCCCACGACAGACACACAGACAGACAACATGAGATAGATAGATAGATAGATAGATAGATAGATAGATAGATAGATATTAATCTCCTAATGTGCAAAACTTATAAATTAATTCTTATTTTACTTTTAGGTGCTAGAGGATGCTCATTTGTTTCCTTTATTTTTTTGACGGGGAGGGACGATTTTCTGACATCCCCGAGTATATAGAGCCAACACGCCTTTTAATTTATCATTATTTAACCTATTATTTTTTCCCGCACCCCATTTATCAAGACCACCTCCCGTTCATTGCATACTGAGAAAACATCCAACTCCTACAATTATTAAAACTTCTCTGTACTCAGCTCCTAAATTTAGGCCTTTATATGAAGGAATAATTATTATAATGTATATTATAGAACCTCTTCTCAATGGTTTTTAATATCTCTTGCAAATTTTACCACATATTGCACATTAACAAGTGACGTTAATAAAAATTCCAGTTGCTTGACAATTTTGTTTTGTTTATTGAGTTTTTCGTATTCTACGGATTATGAACCCTTTTGTAGAGTGTTTAGAGGTAGAAAGTATATATATATATTTTTTTTTTGAGTGTAAGTTTTCTTTTTTTCTAAATAAGAGTTTATTGATAAAAGTCTTACTAAATAACCGATAGCTGCGAGGGGAAGAGATCGATTCATACCTTTAACCAGGTTATTTGCGCGTAGGTGCATATAACGGGAATAGCTACTTCTTTTAAAACAGTGATGGAAGAATAGTGAAAATTGTCGGATGGTAAAAATTGGTTTTAAATGAAATAAAGGTATAAAGCAGACCCTTCTACAAGATAGATGGAAACAGAGAGACAAGTAGAGAAATGATTAAAAATGAAGCGGATATAATTAAAGAAAAATAATGAGAATTCTTTTTTAAAAATAGTCAGTAAGTTTATCTGCCATGCGTCATACACGCTTAGGCGATCACGTATCTTTCGATAAATGAATGACGAGGCAATTTTTTTTACCGCAGTCGGTTGCTATTTTTTTGTCTGGTAGACAAGGCTATAGTACCCGGCCTGATCTGCTATTTACCCAGAGCTGGAGGTGTGGAGAAGAGGATTCATACCTTTCCCAAGATTATTACAACGTAAGTGAATGTAATGGATTCGACTGAAATTCGAACTCGGCTCTCCGATTCCTCAATCCAAGCCGATATCCATTATTTTATTAAAAATAGTAATTGTTAATTTCTTGATTAGAAAATATTATAATTTTATTTAAAAGTTTTTTTTTCTTTATATGCCGTGTCCCATAGCTATATACAAGATTATTTTTCCAGATCAGTGATTTGCAAATGGATTCAAGGTACTCCTTTAAAGGCAAGGAAGGGCAAAATATTTTAAGTCAAGTGATAGCGATTGCTGTATGAGTCGTACGATTTTTGAATCAAGCACGGGCAACGCCGGGTCATGCTCCTAGTAACAAAATAATGACATGATCAGGATGTTGACTGCAGATAAAAAGTTAGGTAGGAAACGCTCGCCAGTACTAGAAAGAAATATAAATGATTCTTGGGTACTTCCATGTTAGCAGGGATTTAATCAAACAAAATTTAATTTTATTGTTCTTTGAACTAACATTTGATCAGTTTATATGCATCTAAACATAAGAATAATGTTCAGCTCCATTAGACATTATAAAATACTCTTTAAAATTCGTTCATTTTAACAAAAAGTTAAAATTCGGAGAGAAGTTAAGGGATGACCTGATACATTTGCTGAAGGTATTTGCGCGTAAGTGAATATAGCGAACACAGCGACAATTGAAACACGGCTCTTGTTTAACTTCGATGATCACACAGGGACAGGGGTATACAATGTGATACTGCCGTAATCTCGTACATTTGATATATTTTTAAAACACTCTTATCTTAGTGCTATGGTCCGGTTCCTTGTACCACGGCGGTAGTCCAAGGTAGAGCCAATAAAGAAGAACTCGAACGCGGATATTGAATAACACAGATTTATTACATACAGGAATATATACAGAGAAGTAGAAAGTGTTAGTACGAACAATCAGGTCTAGTAGGGAGAATAATGTAGTCTTGACCAGTATCACTATTCCAATGTCTTGTAGTAATTGTCTGAACACGACTCTGTTTCGGACTGCCTCTGACTCGACTGACTGACTCACTCGCTCTGACTGACTGACAGACTCCTGACGGACCTCTGACGGACCTCACTTCAGATTTCAGACTGAACTCACTGCTTCCTCTTGAGGTGCAGTGTCTATTACGTATGGAATAGTCCATTATGTTATTATGGGTAAGGCCCCATAACACTTAGCAACAAACAATTTTCTCGTCAAAACTTTGCTTACTTTTTCAGAGGCATTTTTCTATTCCAATGCACCCCCAGTGTGCTGTGTGACATTTTTTAATGTCACATCAATTGATTGATTATTTCTTACGATTTATCAAATGCTATTTAATATCAGTCTTCATATATAGCTTGATCATTGGATGGATATGGAAGAAAAATGATGGAACAGAAATATGGTTCTACAGAAGGATACTGAGAATACCATAGACTGAAAATGTGAGAAGCCATTAATTCTCTCAAGCGTGCGTTGTTTTTCCCTGTCCCTCTTATATTCAATCAGTCTTGAGTGTATCAGATTTTCCAAGCCTTTTTTTCCTCTTGATACGCAATAGAAATTTCAAGTATCACTTCTTTATGTTAAGTATAACTTACTTTTTTGTTTCCATTTTCTCTTAAACCTCGCCGTTGCTCACATATTGGTCCATGGTATGCTGAGCCTCCTTCTGTCGAAATTTTAACTGTCTTTTCCTGGTGTTAAGTATAAGTTTTATTTTGTTTCCATTTTCTCTATAACATCGTTGCTGTTCACATGGTCGATCTATGGCATCTTTAGCTTCCTTCTGTCAAAATTTCAAGTGTATCTCCCTGATGTTAAGTATAACTTTAATTTTTGTTCTTATTTTCTCCAAAACTTCATCGTTGCTCGCATGTTCGGCCCATGGTTTCCTCAGCATCCTTCTGTAGAAACACAATTTTGTTTTCTTCTTCATCCGCGAGATTTTCCAGCATTCACTTCTATTATTACATAGCAATTCTGTACTCTTATTTTTGTTGCTAACAAAAGTAGATGGGTTTGCCAAATCGAAGTAGATAAGTTTACTAACCAAACTGTTTCTACTCTTCTCCGGTTTTTTGAACAGGATTAGAAGTTTAACCCTTTTTTTTATTGGGTTTCCGATTTCGTCTAAAGATTTTCTTTCTTTTTTTTTTTTAACTTTCGGTGACCCTTGCGTCTTGGTGGCAGTAAATGGTGCATAACACACTACATCGAGTGATTCTTGAATCTTTTACAAGGTGAACCTCACTGAACAAAAAGAAAGAAACGTTTCTGTTTCTTAATACTTTGCTTGACTTTGGAAAAGCATCTTTCTCTATACCAATTCCTCTTCGTATTTCGGTATCACACTTTCCGTCCTCTATTGAAACATTTCTCAGATATTTATAGTTTTAAATGAAAACTTATCTTAATTGACACGTTTCGGGCTCTAAGATACTTTATCAAGGCAAATATTTGCCTTGATAAGGTCCCTCAGAGAACGAAACGCGTTGGCTATGATAAGTTTTGATTTTCCTTTTGTCTTTATTCATATTGTGCTTTTACAGGTATCTTCTTTCTGAAATTTTTACGCAGTTTTACTTGTTCGGTTTTGGTAACTGGAATTTGTAATTTGCATGTTGAACTGTTCATTTAGCTAATAATCATGCATTCTGTATTCCTGGTTCTTTGATTGAAAAGCAGTGAAAATTTTCGAATGATAAAAATTGATCTTGAATGAAACAAGATGGAGAAGCCGGGGGTTTCTAAGAGATGGACGGGGACAATCAGAGATCTAAGTAGGCAAGTGATTAATAACGACAAGGATATGCGTTGCAAGTAATTAATAAGGCTCGATGACCACATTAAAATCGCATAAATAATGAGGAGTTAGCTGATAGGGCGCCTTAATTATATCCAACATCCTGAGATAAGCTTGCAATCGTTCGTTTGATGATAGCTCTGGGGCCCAACTACGGCTGGTCGATAAAGCATGAGTGAGTGGACAAGGGTGCTTTTAGAAGGTGGGTAGGTATGTGTATGATGCGCTGGGGGGTGGGAAGAGGCAATAGTTGATGAGTATTAGCCCTAACACGCGTGCGTATAAATATCAGTTTCTGCAATAATAATAAGCAGGCACATGTGGCCTAAATCCTAAATTAATAGGTAAATATGATTCAAATTGTAAAGCCAATATATATATATATATATATATATATATATATATATATATATATATATATATATATATATGTGTGTGTGTGTGTGTGTGGAGAGAGAGAGAGGGAAAGAAAGAAAGAAAGAAAGAAAGAAAGAAAGAAAGAAAGAAAGAAAGAAAGAAAAGTAGAGACAGGAACTATTCGAGCATGTAAAATATTCTATACGGTATGAATTAAATCATACAATATCTTGAGAACAGTTTGCGCGGCATTGTTAAAATTTTCCAAGCAACCAGACGGGGCCTAACTGTGAACTCCAGAAAAGACACAGTTCAGTAAGATTCACCACTCAGATTGCGATTGAATAAACTTATGTATCTAGTGATTATTGAATTGAAAATGATCGAGTGTACTTTATATTTATTTCCTTCGGAAAACATAGCAACCACGAATTTTGTAAATACAAAGACCGTTCGGGATTGCCAATGCCGCGCAAACTGTTCTCAAGATATTGTATGTTTTAATTCATACCGTATAGAATATTTTACATGCTCGAATACTTCCTGTCACTACTTTTCTTTCTTTCTTTCTTTCTTTCTATCTCTCTCTCCACACACACACACACTCACACACACACACACACACACACACACACACACACACACACACACACACACACACACATATATATATATATATATTGGCCTTTACAAGCTGAATCATATTTACCTATTAATTTAGGACTTAGGCCACATGTGCCTGCTTATTATTATTGCAGAAACTGATATTTATACGCATGCGTGTTAGGGCTAATGCTCATCAAACTATTGCCTCTTCCACCCAGCGCATCATACACATACTACCCACCTTCATTGATATATATATATATATATATATATATATATATATATATATATATATATATTAGCGTGTCAGTAATGAGGCATGTGTTATTATATGTGTGTATGTGTATATATATATATATATATATATATATATATATATATATATATATATATATAGTATATATATACTCTTCCCGTCGAATTCGACGTATGAGGGTCAAGCAGATCAGTTCCCAGCAAACCGACAGCCCGACAACAGCACAAGAGACTTGATTATAGTTGTGAAGTTTTCGTGCAGGATGTGACGTCGTCCCCCGGTCGCAGCGCCAACTGTGACGTTCTATCCTGATCTACCACGGCGCCAGTTGTGACGTGGCCGTTCAGGGTCCTATCCCGGTCACGACACCAGTTGTGACGTCCCTAAACAGCACCACCAGACGTCTTCGCCGCGGCGCCAGCTGTTCGCTCCTCGCTGCTCCGTCTGGGTGTCGCTGCTCCAAACGTGACGTCCGCCTGTCGCGTCAGTCGTGGTGTCTCGTCCTGTGACGACCAACTGGCTTGGTATCGGTCGCGGCACCCAAATGTGACTTTCTAACCTTTTGGTGATTCGGGTGGGAATCTGGTTAGATTTGATATCAGCCTCGCCGTTCCCAACTCGCTTCCAACGCCTGGTTACCAAGGTAACTGCACTGATCTCCAGTCTGCCTACCCACGTTGTGAATTGATCTTAGACAGACGAGATCAAACTGTGGTTGGGGCCGTAATGCAAATTGAGTTCAACGGGGGTGATAACACACAAATATGCATAAAAGAAAATAAAATGAAAACTCAAAAAGTTCAAAGTATCAAAGAAAAAGGTAACAAACTTTATGTCTAGTTGTTTGATAACATAGGACTGCATCTATCTCCAGACCCGTTCTGTGGATTGTGACACGTCGTTTTCGCTAGGCAAGTTTTAACGCTTCAAGTTGTTTGCTCTCTAAGAAATTTGTGTTTCGGTGTGTCTTTGGACGAAAGTAAAAAAAAACTTATTTCGGTGGTCTTGTCCTAAGTCGCTCTTCAAAATAATTGTTCTTGGTTGAAGAGGAGTCCGAAATTTTGCGTGAATCTTGGTCAGCTATCTTGGTCTATCATCTCTGCTGCCAGGGCCCGAACTTTCTGGACACTCATCTCTGCCGCCAGGGCGCGAACTGATTTCTGCCTGTTGGGGCCTGGCTTTTATTGACGCCGACAAAAACCGGGTTGGGTCTGTTGGCGTCGGGGAGTTCCTCGAAAATTCTAAATACATATCCACCTCTTTTATTTCTGGTTAGGGATTTTCCACTCTTCCATTTTTGGTAACTTTTTTTCACTCCCACTTTCTCACCATGCTTGTGAGGGGAGTGAACTGCCCTCCCCACTTCTTCGTAGCAGCTTCTCATACTTATACTCTGGATAGGGGCGTCGACAGCCTTCTTCGTGCGTCACGTGATCACTCTCGGCCAATGAAGTCTTAGTCGGGCGTGAACAATCCGCGGCTTTGTTTCGGAAAAAAATACCTTGCTTAACTAAAAAAAAATATTAATTATCTCTTCTCTTTCCTTTTTCTTCCTTTCAAATCGCCGTTATCAATTCTCTAGTCACGAACGGATAATATGACAACTCTTTGTTCAACACGTGGCATTTGTCAGATAGTTTATCGTTAATTCCTCAAGATGGTTGGTTTTCCCGACATGGCCTCAAAAAGAATTATCTCCAAGTTTTCAGTCAGTCTGACGTCTCCAAGGAAGAAAGAAAAACATTTCTGGTTCTATTCATTTTCCTTCGGTTCATGTGTCTGATAACAAAATTTTATTATCGCAGGGCAACGTTGTTTTGTTGAAAAGAATTTAGTTAGCGAGACTGCTTGTGTCGGATTTTAATTTTCCATATCTAACTAAGGCTCTGTAGTTACACCTGTGTTTTGTCAATTATCAAAATTAACGTTTTCAAGTGGACTTTCTTTGGCGAACGTTTCCTGATAACACAATTCCATTCGCGCAGGCCAAGTAGGAAAATCGGTCAACGATTACTCGTAGGTGGACTTTAATTTTCATATCTGTCCAAAGTCTTTTTAGTCGCCTGTTTCACTTCGTCCCTTATCGAAATAACATTTTCACTTGAATTTTTCCCTTGGCCGATGCCTTCCCGTACCAATAGTTTGTTTTCATATCCTTAGATAACACTTCCCTACCCACTCAAATGTCATTGTCATTGTAATGACACTCTTTCGCCATTTGCCCCTTATTTAAATAACCCTTTCTTTTTTTATTGCCTCTTAGCCGTGTGTGTGTCCGCCTATCACCCACGATTCGGATCTCGCCTCACTTTTTCCCTTCCTTTCTTCTTTTCTTTCCTTTCCCTTTCTGCCGTTCTTTCTCTGCCTGGATGCATGGTGCCACAGGATCATCCACACTTTTTGAAGGGACGAATACAGCGACCTGGTGCACTACGTGCCACAAGGTCCCCAAACGACCCGCCGCAGGTTTTGAATTCAGAGCTGTCTTTCTCCTAGATCAGTTGCCATCCAAGGCTATAGAACCCAGTCTGCCGTGCTATTTACTCATAGGTGGAGGGAGAAGAGGAGGATTCACACCTTTCCCAAGGGTATTAGCACGTAAGTGAATGTAATGGATTCGTATATATATATATATATATATATATAGATAGATAGATAGATACACCTAGTGAGCCAGACAAACCTACCTAGGTTTCACCCAAACGGATCGTCAGGGAAAGTAAGCCTTACATTCCCTGACGATCCGTTTAGGTGAAACCTAGGTAGGTTTGTCTGGATCATTAGGTTTATCTAGGTCTGCTCTGCGGTTGTATTGAGCGCTTTTGTTAGTTAGTTGTTTTTACTCGTATCGGGTTTTCTTTTCTTTGGGCTTTGAACCTGTATCTGTGCGATTTTGTTTGTCGGCAGAAGTCCATGTGTGTAGCTTTTTCTTTTTTAAAACTTTTTTTCCCTCGAGATTGGTTTCATTATTAGCAAATCAAAATTCGAGGTTTTTTCAAAACGAGTCTAGTTATATATATATATATATATATATATATATATATATATATATATATATATATATATATATATATATAGCGAGAGCAGGGCGAAGCTAGTAAAATACATGTATAATAGCCTCATCTACATATAAAAAAGAATTAAAATAATTGAAGGCCTAATAATAAGAAAGGAAAAGCCAAGCCTCAATAACATTAACTACGAACACAGACACGATGTTTTGGCCGTACTTGGAAAATAAAACTTTCTATAACTTATATACACATATATATTTCGAACTTAATAATTTGAATGGTATATATTATTAATAGTTATTTTTAATATTTTACACAACAATAATTAAACAACAAGTTTTAACAGACATCATCACGAGAACGTGAATTCCATAATGGTTGAAATATATTTACATCTGAAGATTGCAAGAACTGTATGAAACTCCGAGTCGTGCTATCGACGTTAGATATTATGTATATCCACATATAACGCTGTTTCATAACATTGAGTAATGTAGCATTTAATAAATATATTTATAGGTACGTGCAAGTATATGTATGTGTATGTAGATTTTTTTATCCTAACCATTCCATATGTGTATGCACCAAAAAAGTACACTTCAAAATAAAAATAAGTTGGATTAAAATAAAATCAATTAAATCTGTAGAAATCGCGATTGGGCTAAATTTAATTTTCGCTTCCTCAAAAGATAAATTCCGCTAAATAAACCTTATACTGCACAGGATAGATTATTTTAAATGTAAATTGAAAATAAATAAGTTGAAATAAAAATTTGTGATTTAAACACAGGACGTACAAGTCATTAGATATTGTTAAAAGATTATAAAATTAAGCCAGAAATATATTGCATATTAACTATATCTCCAGCTTTGATCAGGCTCAGAACTACTCAGCCCGACTAGCCACGTTAATTTTATTTCGTTCTATTTTATTTACTTTCATTGTTTTTTTTTTTTTCTACCTTTCTTCTTTATTCTGAATAATATCAACGAAATGTATTTCAGTCAATGTTTTGAGGAACGGAGTAAAAACAATTAATTTTGGCACTAGCTGAAGTCGAGAATGAAAACGACGCACTACGAATTTGCTTTGAAATAGGTACACATAAATTTTGACCCACTGAGGCTACATCCAAGAAGCC
>CAHIKZ030000528.1:67500-70000 GCA_903632075.3 Acanthosepion pharaonis | reverse complement strand
AGTATGTTATAAAATCACTACAAAAATAGCCATTTTGTTTCAATACACTCTGTGTCTTATCAAGTGATGATGTTGAAAAGAAAATAAATAGTTTTTAAAAAATAATTATATCTGCTCTATTTTGTATTGAGCACTCTTTTAAGAATAGTAATAGTTGGTTATTGGAATTCATTCCGTATATACCAATTATATACTTGGATATTAGCTCTTATTACTGTAGAGCCCTGTCTATTCTATTCTTATAATATGGATAGAATCAATTTCGGAGTATCACTTAAGAACATTCCCACTACAAACAAAAAGGATTATTTCGTCCATTTAACTCTGCAAACTGAAAACCTTATCAGAAGAATGAGATGGAAAGCTTACTTCTTTCTTCAAGACAAGGAACCATTGTGTGAACGCGAAAATTATGGTTTTAAAAGCCTAAAAACTGCACCTATTATTAAGGAATTATCTAATAAAAGAATCTGAAACTTTTAAAACCATTTATTTTATTTTCAACATCAACACTTGATAAGACACAGAGTGTGTTGAAACAAAATGGCTATTTTTGTAGTGATTTTATAACATACTTATGTTATAATTTTTTTTATAAAAAATAATTATATATATATATATATATATATATATATATATATATATATATATATATATGCGTGTTTAGGTCAGATTGAATAAATTACAGACATTATCTATTAATGTTTAATAAATTCCGTTCATACTCAAGAATAACCTTACGTGTTAAAGGATGATAGAAATGTGATAGAGCAGTTTAATTTTTTTTTTTTACTTTCATTTCCAAGTGCTTCCGATCTTTTTCCACGATCATCTTCAGAGATGCAAGTGATACAAAATATATGTTGTTCATTAATATAAGTATTTATATAAAGATGTGCGTTGTTATCCATTACCCTAATTTTGTTTCGTTATGTTTTTAAATGTAAAACGGTTGACAAAGTGCTGAGCGATCATTAGAACCTGAAAAAAAATATCCATTATATATACTGGGGAAATTGTTAGAAAAATGAAAAAAAAAAAAAAAACAATTTACTTGTGACGCGTTTCATCCGTTAGGACTTCATCAGACTGGGTTTGATGATCTTGTTGTACACCTGCACATAAACGAGTGACGTTGATGGTCTCAAAAATTTTTGAAATGATTTTTCTTAAATAACGTTTTGTAATCTAATCAGATTCATCTGTATATTTTCTTTTTCTTTTCATCATCTTTGCTTTGAAATATCCAATACTGTGATTACGGAACCCCCCCACCAAGAATGATGAAAACTCCGAAGAACCATTTTATCGTAAAATTTCCTGAATCGTGTTCATTAAATATACCTGTTTCTTTTTGCTTGTTCATATATATATATACATATATATATATATATATATATATATATATATATATATATATATATATATATTTATATAAGGTTTCGTTGAATAATCGAATAATGATCCAGTCTTATTCCTAAACAACTTCTTGATGTTGAAATGAAATTTATTAAGGAAGGCGCAGTAGTTTTTTTTTTTCTTTTCCAAGTACTTTCGATCTCCTCTAAGATCATCTTCAGGGAGGAATTGCTGAGACAAAATTTAATGTAACTGTGAATACATTTGCATTTTTAACATCTTCAGTTACCTGCCTTACATTGTGAACGCTTGTTTTAAGTTTTCCTATTATTTTAAAGAATCATATGCTAGGCCACAAAAATCTCCTAAGCTGGCCAAGTATAGAAATGAAAACAATATGGGAACCAGTAATACGGAGTGCTAGAGAAAATCAATAATCCGGCCGCTAAAAAAAAAAAAGAAAAAATTTGCAATATGAACTCTGGAAAAATTGTTACTCTGACATTAACTTCATAACACATGCCCTTTTGGATGAAAACATTGATTGGATGCAGGAGCTTGACTTAAAGAGTGGTGAATTCCATACTTGGCGCCATTCATTTTCAAGGATTCTTCTGTGTAGTTACAGAACTGATTTTGTTTTAATTCTGGCCTGAATGTTCAAATCACTCAAGGTGATGTCATATCAACGACCAAACTTAAATTTTTATGTATTTGTCTATGTGGAAATACAAAGTTTGCTTATCTCTCTATAGGATATGGTTACATGTATTCCCCTTTGACATTATTTTTTCTTATGGAAAAAAAAAGTGTAATGAAAATTTTCATACATGACTATTGTGTTAGACATTTTCATGACGGTCGTCTTCGAGTATAGAATCCAGAGGTTGGCAGTGAATATTTCGGAGACAGTAGGAAAGCGTAGTGCAGGTTCGCAGTGGATATCACAGCAGAGTGTAGTTCTTCCTTCTGTCGTGTTCGCCTGATAAGTTGGCTCTGGTCCTTCCGGAAGGAAAAACAAGATGGCCGCCTTTATACACGACTTTTGACATATGCATTCTGACTCGCTCACTAGTTATATATACATATATACCCAAAAAACCGTAACATATTGATGTATAATTTTAAATCTGATTCAATT
>CAHIKZ030000528.1:0-62500 GCA_903632075.3 Acanthosepion pharaonis | reverse complement strand
AACCAGTGCTCATATTACAATTTTTGTTATCCTTGCTTTTCTCTAGCACTCCTTAATACTGGTTCCCATATTGGATTCTTTTCTATGCTTGGTTGGTTCAGGAGATTTTTGTGACCCCATGTCAGAAATATAGAAATATATTGATTCAATTTGTTTAGCCCAATTATTTCACTATGCAGTATGGGAGTTCCACAGTTATTTTGTTGCTAGAGAACTAGCAATGTGCTTATGTTTTTTTATTCATTAAGCACAAATTAAAAACAACACTCCGAGTGGACTTTTAAGTTAATTCCTGCGGAGGGCTAATTTGGCCTCCTGTACAAAACTAACGGGAACTCTTCTGGTCCAGCTTAGGAAACAGGAATCATAATTAAAAAAAAATTGAATTACTCAGTTTACTTCATGGAACTTCAAAACCTTACTTTTATTCGGGCTATGAGTTCAATTCCAGCCAAAAGACCGATTTGGGCCGAAACTTCGATTTGTGCTGAAATTACAGTTCAAGTCGAAAACAGTTCTTCAAAACCTTACGTTACGAAACCTCTCACTTTAACTCTGCTTCATTGGAATTTTGAAAAAATAAAATTGATTTCTTAGATTCACAAAGTTTTAGAGATATGTTAAACTGAATTTAAAACAAAATTGTTTAAATTCAAAGTTTTTGTGTTACATTAAACTCAATATAAATTAAAAACTTTTAAAATTACTAATTTTTTTTTTTTAGTCATTAAAAGTTTAATTTTTAACCGTTCGCTTCTCATCTGGACACATATCCTGGATGTTCAAGCACCAGATGAAGGGTAGATGTTCAGTCCCAGAATGACCCTGATTTCAAATATAGATCAAATGTGACCAGAGTTAGAGGGGTGTCAGTCACACGTACGAAGAGACAGAATTTGCTGTTTATTTACGTTATACATTAAATGTTCTTATACATACGATAATTCAAATAGAAAAAAACATTATTCTTACTGAAAGAAGATTTTTTTGTTCTTAAGTTTATTGTCATTTATTTTCACATTCCTCAGCTCGATTATAAAAACCGCTAAAAATATCGTATGAAAACAAAAGAAAAAAGTATACAACATCTTTCTTTTTTTTTTAAGCGTTTCACCCCAAGCAAGGCGGGAAGCCACTAGGATGCAAGGGGTTACAGGAAATAGCAAGATCAGATAGGAGTGATAGAAGAAAGGATGAGGGTAGTGGATAGATTAAGGCTACTGACATGACACTTGAATAGCTGGAGATTATAGCTCACAGGGAAACAGGAGAAGGGAAGGGAGTTCCACAGGCGAGAGGTGCGAGACATGAAGCTATTTGAGTAGAAGAGACGGCTACATTTAGGAGTTTCGATAGTGAAGGGGTGAGAGCGGGATGCCAGCCTCGTAGGGCGCTGGAACTCATGACGTCTGGGAACCAGCGAATGCAGCTCCTCGGAGCAATTTCCATGAAAGTATTTGTAGAACAGACAGAGGGAGGCGACGGCGCGTCTGTGAGAAAGTGACTGTAGACAAGACGCCAGGGCATATCCGCCTCTGGAGCCTATCAAGAACCCCGAGGCAAACAGAAGGGGCGCCAGACCACATATGGCAGCAATACTCCATGCAAGGGCGAATTGTGGATTTGTATATCTGGAGGATCGACTCAGGGGCGAAAAACTTCCTAGCGCGGCTCAGGGAGCCAACTTTCCTGGCAGTGGACGAGGCAATTGACTCGATGTATTTATTCCATCTCAGGTCAGCAGTCAACGTGTGACCGAGAAGCCACTGAGAGTTGCTCTCGAGAAGTTGAGCGTCAGACATTCTAATGGAGGGAAGGGAAGGCTCTCTGTGGTGATTAATAGAGAGCAGTTTTGTCTTCGAAGCGTTGAAGTTGACCAGCCAATTCCTGCCCCAAACTTATATTTTATTACTTTAAAATTACTTCGGTTTTAATAGTATCGATTTCAGCCGGTATATCTACTGGTTCCTGATATTACTGAATCAACTAATTATTGGATAGTCTCACTCTTTCTGTGTTGACTTATTTGTGTAAAGCATCGGTCTGGGGGTAAGCGTTCGAAGCTGATTGTAAACATGAAGTGAAGGACGCGAATTGTTCGTGGCACCACATAATGAAAGGAAGTTCCAGTTCAAGGAACCAGAAGTTCTTTGTTACTTGGCGCGACATGAGAACAATGTAGATGCAAATATATACAACAATCGACCAGCCAGGAATACGCCGATATAATATAGGCAAAGAAAATGGCGGATGCAACAATAAGAAAAGATTTTCAGTTTTCTGATTATTGTTGTGACCATAATATTTATTCAGTTTCACGATTTAATATTCTGGGATCTTTCTTGCACTGTATCTGATTTCCTTTTCTTTTCCCAAATTTTAACTTTTATTGCCAGAAAGAACCTTTGCCAGCACCAATATCACCACCACCAACAACAACACAACATCCATTATCCTCAGTCTCATCATTCTAACTTTTAATCTCTTTGTTTTTTTTAATTACTTTTATTACCCTAGATCTTTGAGAATGAAGGAATAAATATTCATTGGTTTATTATTTAATATGCACAGACATTTAACACGAGAATGTATTGCCTCAGCTATACGCTAATTATTAGAGTAGATAGGGTTCCCTAGACTTCTGTGACAAAGGATTTTTGTCTGGACCGCCAAGTGAACCGTATTAAGGGATTTGCATGTTTTGTTGATTCTTTTAGTTATTAACCTGTTATTCCTGCAGTAAAACAAGGGAAATTGTTTAAATAATACAAAATTATCTTCGTTATTTTTTCTCTCAACATCTCGAAACGTAGCACTAACAGGATATTTCCTTATAAGGAAACGGCGAATAATACCATTACGATTTCCATTATTATTACTATTTTATTTCCTTTGATTTCTGGCGTGTACACATTTCGTTCCGGGTCCCGCCCATTGACCTAAGGTTAGAAATGGCGTCATGACATTTTCCTCTGACAAAAAAAAAAAAAAAAAAATTAAATTACATAGATAAAGCCCTTCGTAAGGTGGGGGCTGTACTTGTCAGAACAATTTTTTGTATCTCCTTGAGGCATGGACTTCCAGGAATCCCTTCAATTAGTCTACTGCAATCTTTTCCAACCAGTCCTAGGGCTCCAACTACAACAGGGATTGTTGATGTTCCCATATGCCACATTTTCGAGATTTCTATTTCAAGGTCCTTGTACTTTGACAACTTTTTGAATATCTTCAAAGATACATTGCAGTCAGCAGGGACTGCCATATCAATAAGGAGGCACCGTTTTCGTTTGTGGTCTTTAATAACAACATAAGGGCGGTTGGCCTTGATTGTTCTGTCAGTGTGTATTGTGTAATCCCATAGATTTGTAACAGGTCCTATCTCCGTAACCGGGTCTGGGTGGTGTTCATACCAGTTTCTTTCTGTTTTCTTCCCGTAGAAGTTGCAGATTTTCCAGTGCAGATATTGTCCCACTCTGTCATGTCGGGTTTTATTTTCAGTGGGTGCCAACACCGTACAACCTGATACAAGATGATCAATCGTTTCTGGATATTTATCACAGAATCTGCATTTTGGGCTGACACAATATTTTAGTATATGTACTTGATAATTCCTAGTTAGCAAGCATTGGTCCTGCGCAGCAAGGATAAAACCTTCAGTTTCAGCTTTCAACCTTGCACTACGTAGGGTACGGGTTTTGTCTACGTCAGCTTGTTTGGTACGGGCAGAGTATTGGCCATGAAGCGGTTTATCTTGCCATCGCTTCTGTAACTGGTCGGTTGCATTCGTCTTAGCTATCTTTTTTAGGTATTTTGCAGTTTCAGCCGGTGTATTGTGCTGTAGTTGCATCTCTACGCCCATTTGGAACTCTATTTTGAATTTGTTGGCTTCCTTCATTACGGAGTAGAGACGCTTACTACTTTCATGTTCCTTGACGCATACCATCATCCAGTCTGTAGTTTCCAAATATCTTTGGAGGCCAATTGTTGTAGTTTTGTAGGACAGTTCTAGTTGAACTAATCCTTTGCCTCCTTCGGATCTGGGCACATACAGACGGTCGACATCAGCTTTGGGATGATGCATGCGATAGCAAGTGAGTAGCTTTCTCGTTTTGACATCCATTCGCTTAATTTCAGCTATGGTCCAGTTAATGACATTAAAGCTGTATTGCACCACAGGGACAGCCAATGTGTTTATGGCTGATATCCTGTTTTTTGAGTTTAGCTCAGTATTTAGTACCAGACGTACACGCCTGTAGTATTCTTTTCTTATTTTTTCCTTCATTTGGGGGTTATTATCATTATTATTATCATTGTTATCATCATTATTATTATTATTAGTAGTAGTAGTTGTTTATTATTATTATTATTATTATTATTATTATTATTATTATTATTGAGTAAGTAAGAAACAGGCCAAAAGTTGATGTTGGAGCACAAATATACGAGACGCAATATACAATACATGACATACAGTCTGATCAGGATATACCTGGAACATTGATCTCAGCAAATGTGCTATAGTGACAGGATTTGATAAAAGAAGGGTATAAACTTAGAGGTAGGACTTAGACGGTGTTCGACTGAAGGTTTTTGGCACTGGTTAACGCGTTATTCCACTTGAAAACAACCTTCTCGATATCCAAACATGATGCTTCCTTGTTATCCCTACGCATAAAGAGACATTCAGACTACAAATTCCATTTAGGGGCATGTCCAACTACTTTAGTTTATGCAACTGGTAAGAATATGTCTCTTAGTAAGCAATATACTGCTATTACCGCTGCTGCTACTACTACTACTAAATAAGGGAGCAGCTGACAGAAAGTGACGTTGGAGAATATATATATATATATATATATATATAAAAGCATAATATACGTATTATAACACCTAGAAGGGGTAATTCAACGATGTATCATGGTTAGAAAGCTTATCTCGCTAGATCCTGTTGCGACTGAAAAAGGAGTTCGATATTCACTGAGTGCCCTTTACTTTAAGCCTTGTGCCACATCTAAACTACGCTGAGAAAATCACTATGGGCACTTCGACGTGGTGCAATGGTTAGCAAGCTTGTCTCGATAGATAAATTCCGACTGAGTAGTGAGTTTGATTCTCACTGGGTGCTCAATATTTTCGGCCTTGTGCCACATCTAATCTACGCATAGAAAATCGCCTTAGGCATTTTGACGTGTTGTAATGGTTAGCTAGCTTGTCTCGATAGATAAATTCCGACTGAGTAGTGAGTTTGATCCTCACTGGGTGCTCCACACTTTCAGCCTTGTGCCACATAAAAGCTTCGCTTAGTAAATCAATATTATAAAACCTAGTTTTGTAAGGGGATTCAGTGCGCATGCAAAGCAACCAGATACGCGTGATATGATGACAGGAAAGACTAACTCGAATTCGAGTTTACCAACATGCACCTATGACGTCATTGGGTAAGTAAGCATATCAGGACGCATTACATTCAAAACGTCTCGTAATGATTAAAGCAACACTTTTAAAATTCTTTTCTTTAATATTCATTCTCTTTTGTTAATCTTTTTGTCTTTCATTCATTGTTTTGCACATTTGTTAGTGCATCTTTCTCTTCATCTATTGTTTGTATTTTTCTTTCTATTTTTTTTTTTTCATTTTTTTTTTTTTATCCGACATCATCCGACATATATATATATATATATATATATATATATATATATATATATATATATATATATATATATATATATGTGTGTGTGTGTGTGTGTGTGTGTGTGTATAACTCCTTTGAATTGTTTTTGTTGTCCTTCTGGGCTTACCTACACGTACAGTAATGGTGACGATACATTTCACGCGAATTTAAGTGCGTATACAAGGAGAAACACAAGAGAAAAAATATGCAAAGACAAAGTGAGTAAAAGACAACAATGCCAAGAACAAAAACGACCACAAAGAACTTGAAAATAAAAAGATTAGACACAGAAGACAAATAAAAGCCGTAAACAAAACCTGTCAACTCTAATTTCATGGCGGACCAGCCAAACTCAGAAAATGAGCTTTCCCCTGGGGATGATTAACAAAGAAGATATAAAGAGAAAACAGAAATAAAGAATCCAAAATAAGAAATCAAAGAAAGAAAAAAAAAACGAAAGAAAACGAATCAACAAATGAATCAATGGATGAATGAATGAATGATAAAATAATATAACGAAATTAGAAAAAGGTTTTGGTATCTGTCCAACAAATGATGTCTTCGCCAGTAAATGCACCCTGGGCGAATGTTTAGATCTCTTTTTTTTTCTTTTTTTTTTTTTTTTTTCAAGGGCAATTTATCTATTTGCTTTCTTTCTCTTTTCCGCCTGTTTAGTTAATTTGAGTCTCTTTATCATGGCTGATTTTTTTTTTATTTTTAGCATTTTCTGGATGTTCTCGATTTTTATTTTTTTTCAGAGTTATTTTGTCTCAAAGCGAAAGCTGTCTTCCACATTCGTTTGCGTTCTAGACTTGACAATATTTTTTATATATATTTCTTCCCTGTTATCGAATGTTTTAGCTCTCTTTGTTAACTCTTTCTTTTTTAAATTTATCCTAACGCGAGCACTAAATCACTATTTCTAATATTCTACTTGAAGTTTTTCTCTTTTTGGAAAGCAACATTTAATTTTTTTTTTTTTCTTTTTTCTATCTGGTCTGAAAATTATTTCTCCTTAATTTTAACTCTGGGAATTTTATCTTTCTTCACTTGGGAAAGAATAATTTTCTTACTTTTTTTCTGTCGGATCTTGAAATTCATTTTTATTTCCAAATATCTGAAAGAGTCTATTTCTCTTCTTTTTTTCTATCTAATCTCTATATAGTTTCTCTTCAGTTTAAGTCTGAGTAACGCTTTATTTCCTGGCTTCGTTAAATTCTTTTTTCATTGCTTTTAACTTTCTCTTTATTTATATGAGAATATATTTTTTTTCATTCTTGTCCTTTTTCTCTATAAAATCTTTAAATTCTTTCGCGTTTGTTTTAATTCTGAGAAACTCTTTTCTTCCTAAAATTATTTTAAATTGCTTTTAACAGTGAGAAACCTTCTTTCTCTTGAAATCGATATACTTCTTTCTTTTTATCTTTCTGAACTTAATATTTTTCGCTTTATATTTAATCTGTCACCGATTCTTGTTTCTTTTTTCAAACAAATCTCACAAAATTCTTATTAGTTACCGTTCATGGTGAGAGAACTACTTTTCTTGGAAAATAATATTTTTCTTTTTTTTCTATCAGTTTTTAATATTATTTCTCGTTACTTTTAACTCAGATTGAATTTCGCTTTTATTTTTTTTCTATTTGCACTTAAATTTATTTTTCTCATTATTTAACAGCGACTAAATTATCCCAAAGATAATCTTTTGTTTTCTTGAAAAACAATAACTTTTTTGACTTCTTTGTCGTTTCCTTTAACTCCTAGGGTCAATCCTTTCTTTTATCTTTCTTTTCTTGGGAATATATTATAAAGTTTCGTACAGGAGAGAAGAGAATCTAAAGAAACATAGCCAAGAATAGCAAAATGAAGTTAAGTGACGCACGTTTGGGCGATCATGTCTCTTTCGATACATGACTGACTAGGCAGAATATTTTACCGCAGCAGGTTTCCGCTTCTTTCTGCCGTAGACTTGATGCCAACCAAGACTATAGCTCATACAACGTCTTATAGGTAGTCTCAGTTGATATCAACCCATAGCTGGAGAGAGAAGAGATGTATTTAGACCTTACTCAAGAGTAATTGCTCAGAGCTAATTGCAAATAGCCCTACTGGTATTCGAACTCGGCTCCCCGATTTCTCATTCTCAGCTGTTATCCATTACATCACAACATCCACGCATCTTGCTGCTATGAAAATATTTTTAAAAATCCTTCACCTTTTTTTTAGAAAAAATAAATAATCAGATATAGTTCCTCGTTAAATCCTTTTCTTTTTGTCTGACTACAGTATCTGAAAAAAAGAACTTAACAAAATAAGAGAAGCCATATAACTCTAGGATTTTCAACAGCAGAAACACCGAATATAGATAGCCTTCATATAGCAAAACCAAAACAAATTACATCATCAAGATATCGTTCAACATTTTCTCGAAGGGTTCCCCTATCATTACGGTCAAGAGCGATAACAGTGGACTTGAGAAACCCATTTTACTTGAAAAACTGTTTTAATGAAGATATCTTTATAAATTTCAGTCAACTTAGGTACTGGCTATTCGTTCCTTATAATTATTACTATGACCATTAGCATTCATGACAATTATTTGAAACCTTTTTCTCAATTTTACTCTGGTTAAAAGCTTTTATTTCTTAACTCTCCCTCTTTCTTATTGAATACTCTCGCTTACGGCCATATCACGTTGAAA
The DNA here is from genome assembly GCA_903632075.3 of Acanthosepion pharaonis. Taxonomy (NCBI): domain Eukaryota; kingdom Metazoa; phylum Mollusca; class Cephalopoda; order Sepiida; family Sepiidae; genus Acanthosepion; species Acanthosepion pharaonis. The sequence continues at coordinate 54,131 of CAHIKZ030000528.1, read as the reverse complement.
TCCCAGTTCTCGTACAACCACTGAAGTTAAACAACGCTGATCATAGTCAGTAACTATTAGGTTGGTGCAAAAATAATGACGTAATAATGTCGTTTTTGGACGTATTTTTAACGTCAAAAAACGACATCATTACGCCATTATTTTTGCACCAACCTAATAGATAGGAGACCGTTTGGAGATATCAGATGCTGTAAGTTTGTAGATATTTATTTGACCCCCCACTGATTCAGGTTGTGATACAAGGTCAGTTTTTAACGTGGGGACCCGAATGTTTTCACTCGGGCCGGTAGGTCTTAGCTGGTCATAGCTTGTCCAAGCTGGTCAGAGCTGGTCTAAGCTAGTCATAGCTGGTCTTGTCTTGTCCTAGCTGGTCCAGGCCGGAGCCGGTCCAAGCTAGTCGTAGCCGTGATACTACCAACACAGAGACGGATCCCTACACCAGGTAATTATCAATGCTGTAAGTTTGTATGTGCGTGTGGAGTAATGGGTAGATGCTCGAAATTGGAAATCGAAGAGCCGAGTTTCAATTCCTGTCCAGTTTGTTATATTCACTTAGGCGCCACCAACCTTAGGGAAGGTATGAATATATCTCCTCCACCACCGCTGTGGGTTTAGTAGGACAACGTAAAGTTATTATCTCCAAAAATCTCTTAAAATCAAAAAAATATTTTCTGGCTTTAAAATATCGTGAGAAGCCGTAAAAAACAAGACAGTCAAGCTTTTCTTGTTAAATTCTTTTACCTTTTCTTTTGTCATTCCACTTGAATGCTTTCTTCCTTTCTTCCTCCCTTCTTTATTTCCTTTTTTTCTTCTTTCTTTCCTTCCTTCCCGTCTTCACTTTCGACGACTTCTAACTTCTCAATTACATTTATTCTAATCTTTGCATTTTACCAGGCTTTGGCTAAAATGTGATTTGAATGGGTGGAAAAACAGATTTTATTGCCTGAAAAGATTCAGACAATTTCTTCATTGTTGGCCTAGTGACACCGATCGTTTTTCAAGAGTGATTTTTTATAGACATGGCACCAAATCGGCGATAAAGCCAACACTCCAATTAGAAAATAATCTAAAATACATTCCTCATAGCTTTATGCAGCAAAGAAAATAAAGAGTGCCATTCTGTCCAAATATGCAATCTTTCATAACCACGCCCTTTGTTTTAATGCCGTATCATGTTGTAACATCGATTCCCGTAAGATCAACGAAGTTAAGCAACGTCAAGCCTGGTCAATATCTAAATGGGTAACCGTTTGTGAATACTGGATGTTGTAAACTTAGATGTGTGGACATAATGGCAGGGATTATTATTAATTGTAGAGCCGAGTTCAAATTCTCGTTGAGGTAGTTATACAAACTTACGCGCAAACATCTTTGGGAAAGCTATGGGTTAATTAATAACACTTGTGGCACTAAACCATTATCATCTACAAAGAAAAACATTCTTACACTCTAAAATAGTTTCTGGCTTTAAATAGCCTGGAAAGATTTAAGCCGTAGAAAACGACTCATTCAAACAATGTTATGCCCTTTATTGTTTGTTTAGCGTCTAAGAATTAATTATTGACGGATGTTACATTATTGGTAGCTGACATGGAAAGGAGAATAAAGTAAATCCTCCAGAAGGTAGTCAAGGAAATCAATCAGAAAGGACTAACAATCAATTGTAAGAATACAGAATATATGGTTATCAGCAAAAGGAAAAAACTCAAGAGGCGAACTAATAATTGAAATGTCCTGGGTATGACGATAAACTACATTCAGCAGCTAGACCTCTGATCAGGAGATTGGACCTTGTGAGAAGCCAAGAACCACCTCTTAATCTCTGTTGTTTCCAGGTCCTCCCTGACCGCAGATGGTAGCACCTATTAGTGTCACATCTATGGGCAAATAGCTAACCACCAAACTTGGGTCAAACTATGAAAATATATACATTTTTATAGTGAAAATATCAGCAATGTATTTTCATAGTGAAAAAGTACTAACAATTTTCTGAAAAAGAAATACATTTTTGTAAAGAAAATTACTAATGTTCCCAATATAATGAAATTTCAGCATTAAATGACCCACAGGGTGTTGATATGCCGCTAAAAAAACGAACAACCAATAATTGGAAACATCAAATCCACAAAGTGCAATAATTTCTGGAAAGTGTTTTATCAGAGGACGTAAAATACAACACCGAAATCCGAATGGGCATTGGACTAGCGACAGATGCCTTCCAAAACCTAAGCAAAGTATTAAGAAATGGGAAAATTTCATTAGAAGCAAAGAAATGACTAGTAATATGTAATAGCGGTCCCCCAGTATGACAGTGAATGCTGAACAATCTCCTCACAGATGAAGATGAGATGTGAAGCAACAGAAATGATGTTCTACAGAAGGATACGGAGAATACAGTGTAATCCGGATATAAGAGACGTGTCGGGACCGGAGAAGAAGTCTCTTATATCCGGGTCTCTCTTATATTTGGGTTTGGTCTATTTTGTTTAGGTAAGTATAGGAATACTTTGGGACTAGAGAAAATCTCTCTTATATCCGGGTCTCTTATATCCGGGTTACACTGTACTATGAACTGAACATACTCACGACAAAGTTTTCAAGTAACTTGAAAGAAAATGAACATTTACAGGGTAACTAAAAAGTAAGTATTTTATGTATGGGTGGGGCCAGCCAGAAGACATGACTTAATACCCTGTGACTTATTTCTTTGGAATTGGTTAAAGAAGAAAATCTACTACACCAATCCAAGACTTTGGGAGAATTTGAAGGACGAATACAAAAGTTATGTCTTCTATACCACAAGAATTCCTGGTGAATTGACGTGATTCCTGGGCGGCTTGTGAAGCTGATAGCGAAATTCGGTGCCTATATCGAATTTTAAATAAAACCTCAGTCTAAACGCTTTCCTCTATTTAAAATAGTAAAAACTATAGTTAATAAATAAATAAGTATTTTAAAATAGGGAGTTACTTTCCATTCACACTGTATATTTACAATCAGAAAGAAAAAACTGAAATTTTTAGGGGCACATAATGAGGAAATCTGGTTTGGAAAATTTTACAATCACGGAAGCTTTCGAAGGCAAGAGGAATGCAGTTAATAACATAGCTTGGGTAAATGAATTTCGGAATAAGGATTTGAAGTGATATTTAAAAAGATAAACAATGGTAAGAGCTACAAAGTTCAGGAGGTTGTGGAGAGCCATGATCAACCATGTTCTGAAGGGATACAAGACATAGAAGAAGAAGGGTAAATTATTGCCTGGATAGGCTTTAGGAGAGATAGCAAAAAGTCAGATACTGCTAAGAGCTATAAAGAAGAGGAAATTGTGGAGAGCCATGATCAACCATGCCCTGAATGGAGACGACACATTAAAGAAAAATAAACTTGTATGAATGGTTAGTAGAACAGGGATTAGGGAGGATAGCAAAAAGGCAAAAACTGCTAATATTTAATAAGGCCAGGAAATTCTGGAGAGCCCTGATCAAACATGTCCTGAAGGGAGACAACTCAAAGAAGAAGAAGGATGAGTGTCTATATCTCTGAGATGAGGTATAACGATTACTTGCATTATTTACATTACTCAGACAATTATCCTGAAAGGACACATGGCCCAGTGGATAAAGACGTTGGTTATATCCAGTGGCTATACCCAAAGATTTTTGAGTTCAAATCCAGGCCGCAACAATCGTGAACCAAAACTTGGAGAGTTGAGTTAAATAAAAGTAACTGTGACATCAGGAAGAGGCATGGCACGTGGAACTAGAACAATCTACCCCCGTAGACGAAATAAGGAGTTCGGTTCAAAATTCCAATCACCTGACAAAGGCCGGAGCGTACAACGGCCGAAACGTTGTGAATATGGCAATGAAGATGAGAGTAACATTCCGAGTAATGTAAATAATACAAATAAGAAAAATGAGCTTGTGTAGATGGATTACAGAACATATGAGTGATAGCAAAAAGACAAACATTGCTAAGAGCTACAAAGGAGAGAAAGTTATGGAAAATCCTGATCGCCTAAGTCCTGAAAGGAATGGTATAAAAGAAGAAAAAGTAGTTAAATACGCATCATATGGACAGAAAAAGGAAATTGCAATAGATTTACCATTATAACATTTCTGTATAAGCAATACTTTTACTAGGTTTGTCTGAAAATTAATGGGATTGGTGTGCTGTGTGACATTATGGACGAAAGTCGGGTAACCGAATTGTTATCATTTAACATGAGATCTTGGGAGTACAAGGTAACCCGGATATAAGAGAGTTGTCGGGACCGGAGAAGAAGCCTCTTATATCCGGGTTTCTCTTATATCCAGGTTTGGTCTATTTTATATACATTAACACAGACTCTAATTTGGGACCAGAGAAAATCTCTCTTATATGCGAGTTTCTCTTATATCAGGGTCTCTTATATCCGGATTACACTGTATATAACTGTAAACTTATCTTTCTGCAAATATTGCATTTTCTTTTAAACATGCTTTTTGGGCAGTACAAATCTTAGCTGCTTCAAAAATACAATGCACCTGCTCACAATGCGCTCAGGATCCGGTAGTTTCCGAGAGAGATAAACCTTGCCGTGCTGGTAAAACCTCCCTGTTCATAAGATCTTTCTCTTTGTGACTATCTCTTTTCCCCAAGATCATCAACGGGCTGAATTTGAATGCATGGAGGCCCTCAAGCGAGACATAACGATGGATCAGAGGGGCATCCAATAATCTTTCCAGCAGAGCATAAAAGCGTGTCAGAAAAGAAAAATTACATTAGACTCAAGTGGGGGTTACTTTGAAGGAGAAAGCATGTAGTTTGCTGTTGGAGATTAAATAAATTGTTGTGGCGCCAGTCCTGTTAAATTTCAGACAGGGTTATTTCTGAAGTTGTTTTGTATGTAATACAAAGTTGATTTGAATTTCCAACTCTGGACATAACCATATAAAGTTAACTATTAATGACGGCCCCAGTGTTTGCTGGCACCCCGGAAAAGCTGAACGCCATTTTAAGTATAATTTTCAAAACGTTTCACAGGGAGAAAAACTGTCAATATAGAAAGGCGGGTTTTTTTTTTTTTTTACAATTCCGTGGCCGAGTTGTTAAAACGTTCGCTTTGTTTCTATGAGACGGGGGTTCGAACCTCACCATGGTCGATTTATCAGGAAGATGACATTTTAAATTTATCGGTTTGGGGGAGGCGATTCTAGGTACGGCACCTTTAGGACGTATCTAAAAACAATACCACAGCTTGACCCAAGCCTTGTAAGTAAAATTATGTAGATGGAACTATTCGGAAGCCATCAATTATTGTGCTCGCACGAAGTCACAAGTCATTGTGGCGGAGGGTTTGAGCGTGCCGGCTTTGTTTAGACTGTTAATCGTATCCCCTCTCCTAGAAATCATAACTAGTTGCAATATAAACCACAGGAGGGCTCTGTAGGTGTTGAATAAACACTAAATCTGCTTTACTCAGGATTGGCTATCCTATCTCAATTTCTTTTATCATATTGTGTTTTTTTTTTTTTTACAATATGCAGACTTAATACAAGCTAAAGAAATCATTCATTATCCTACATAAAATATTTATTCTGGCCTTTAGATCTGCAAATCTTTTCATGGCCCTTTCTATACCTATCTTCTTTACAAGAGTATTTTCTATTGACAAAGTAGCCAAAGGATTTTGAATCATAGGCAAATGCATGTTTTTATACCCTTTAATTTTGGAAAATTCCAAAACACGTGGCATAGCGGCATGCTAGCGGTTTCGGATTTGATGGAGCTCTGGGCGACCGCCCGAGTTGCCAGAACCTTGAACCGGCCCTATTTTTGTCTTTTTGCTATCCTCAGAGACTCATCTGAATATTTTTAACACTGATCAGCCAGACCGTTTTCCCGGAATGAAACACTGCACTCTGGTAGGCCTGACCTCTGCAATCTCTCCAAATGCGGATATGCTATTTCTGTGTGTTGAGGTAGCGGGTCGGGGGCATTGTTTACCGTATTATTCTTAAGTGGAAGTATTCTTCTTCGGAACTAAATATAATTTCAATGGAAATTTTAGCTTGTGTTATTTATACAAAAGTTAGTTTTATTTTTACTGAGTTGGAAAGATACACGCGCATAGCATTATGTCGGAACATGTGTACAGGGAAAAAGAATTACGCTTTTGTCGTTTCTAATGAGAGACAGGCAAGAGAGTAATACAATTCGCACCAGACGACCAAAGCAATAGTCTCCACTTCAACAAAATCATTTCTTACGGTTTGTCATGTGCAGACGTAAGTCAGGCGACGCAAATGGCGGTACATTAATGGTACAATTTAGCCTCAGGTTAACCTCTCAAATGTAGGATAATCGTACGGGTGGAAGAGGTAGAGGCGTCAAAATAAGAATGCGTTAACTGTAGACAGCGAGCGAGAGGGAAAGAGAGAAGCAGAAGATGATTTTGTCTTTGAATTTTAAGATTTGGAAAAGGTAATATAATTTGACTTTCTTCGAACAATTCTTCTCTTCTTGATCATTAGAACATTTATAATCTAAGCCCCATGTTTCGGCCACATCTGGTTATCATCAGGAGTAGAATATTTTCTTTTTAGTCATTACACCCCAAACTATAAGGCTATTAGGGTCTAAAGAGCTACTGAAAATAACAGAAAATGATATGAAATTAAAAGAAAATTAGTCAAGGAAGAGGATGCGATTGAAATTGCATTTAAATTTTTAAAGATGGTAGTTGACAGGAAAGAAGGAAATCGAAAGAAAATTACAAAAAGTGCGAGGGAAGTAAAAATTAGCAGATAACTTTTGCTTATATCTAGAATCAGTTCACAACTAGGTATTTATACTGATGGTACAACTATTTACTCTTGTCCTAGTAGCAAGTACGGTAGTTCCGACAAAGTAAAACTGGCCACTGCTCACGTAAATGACATACAATTAATGTTAATTGGGGCAAGAAATGGCTCGTAAATGTTAACACCCCCAAAACAAAAGTCCTGTTAGTTACACAGCTTGCAGAACAGTTCTATGTTCTATCAATATGCCTGATGCAAAACCTCAGAATAACAATAATTTTCACCCCCTTGGACACATGTTTTCCACTGACATGAATTGGAATGTTTAAATTGAATAAATTCCTACGACTATTGCTAGGAAAGTTGGCTAATTCTGTCGTGCCAGATATTCTTTTCGTCAGAACCTATCTTGCACGTTTATATTTATACTGTTAGCCAATGCATTAAATACTACTGCCGAATCTGGTTTGCTGCTTCTGTTATATATCTAAAGATTCTTGATAAAATCCAAAGAAGGGTCTGTAATGTTATCAGTTGTGACCTGGCATCTCGACTTCAGTTCATTTCTGTTATACCGGAACATACCTATTCTATTGTAAATAGACTCTCCCACGGATAATAAGTAGTAGTAGTAGCAGTCGCTAGGGGACTCAGTTAGTTGAGTGAATCAGTCGATGCCGGACATAAAAACATCCCAACCACCACAACTAGATGGCTGCGTCATTAACTATTATTTTCAAGTTCCTCGCGTTTTGTACGTCGAACCTAATTTAGGACCGACTTGGTGAAATACAAGCATCCACTGTGAAAACTACTCTACAACACGTTCCCACCGCTGTACCGTGCGTTCTCTCTGCTTTTTAACAAATATTTTAATAGCAAATGTTCTGATAAGCTTTTCTCCTTGATTCTTTAACAGCATGAATTTAAATGTACTACTCGATTGGAAACTAGGTTTCATCGTTTAAAAAAGAATTAAACACAACGCCAATAATCATCTTCAGCTTTCCTTAAACCTATTGTTTTATTGTCTTTTCTCGATATTACAATCTTCTTCGCTTTCACACCGTACGTCCTTGTATCTTAGTGGTACCATCAACTTGACTGAGAGAAAATTTTAGAGGATAATAATAAGACATAGTTATAATAATTCTCATCAAAGTTATACTACACTACTGGGATTAGAATTAAAATGCCGATGGGACAAACACTTATTCCATCATAACAATTCTGAACGTGGAATGAATAACATTATTTACATTATTCGGATTATTGTCCTCATCTTTGTCGCCATATGTATCACAACGTTTCGGCCGTTGTACGCTCCGGCCTTCTTCAGGTGGTTGGAATTTCGAACTTAACCTTTTATTTCGCTCACTGGGGTAGACTGTTCTAGTTCCACGTGCCATGTTTAATGGATGTCAATTATCAGTTATCTCCTGCTAATTTCCCTCTGAAAGTTCTTCACTCCCTTAACCGAGTATTGAACGCACACTCTTTGGATCCTGTCACTGGATCTAACCAACGCCTTTATCCACTGTGCCATGTGTCCACCTGAAGAAGGCCGGAGCGTACAACGGCCGAAACATTGTGATAAATATGGCGACAAAGGTGAGGACAATAGTCCGAATAATGTAAATAATGTACATAATGCCTCATCTCAGAAATATAGACAGACTCTGGAATGAATAGATATCAAAATAATTTAACTATCTGTGTGTATATAGATTAGCTATTGCAAATTTAACACTGGAGATGAGGAAATTAAACAAAGACTAAACGGCGATAAGTGTTGCTTTGTTCAACTGATGAATAAGAGTGGTTCATATAAATTGATATGGAAAATCCGTTAAGATTACAAAGCAGAATGAGAACAATTCACCACAATGGATCATGACGATATTTATTTAAGGCCATGTTATCGAACGACGATGTGTAATGGCGACCATTGAGGAGACTACTACTGTCGTAATTGCTAGAGCAATTACGACAGTAGTGAGTTTGGTCCTCACTAGACGTTCCACACTTTTGGCCTTGTGCCACATATTGCTACGCTTAGATAGCACTTCGACGTGGTTTAATGGGTTGGATACTTGATCAATTTCGACTGAGAAGTGGGTTCCTTACTCGCCTTGTGCCACACATGGCTACCCTGAGAGAATCATTAGCACTCTTCGACGTGGTGTAATGATTAGCAAACTCATCTCGCTAGAGGAATTACGATTGAGTAGTATGTTCTATCATCAATGAGTACTCCAAACTTTCGGCCTTGTGCCACATTATGCAACGCTTAGAAAATCATTAGGGAACTTCGACGTGGTGCAATGGTTAGAAAGCTTTTCTCGCTAGATCAGTTATAACTGAGTAGTGAGTTCGATACGCAATGGATACTCCAAGTTATGGCCTTGTGCCACATCTAAGCTACGGTTAGAAAATTTTAGGACTCTTCGACGTAGTGATATGGCTAGCAAGCTCGCTAGAGCAATTATGAAAATTTGTAGATGTTTGGAATTTTTTTTTTAAACAAGATATTCTTTGGGTTATTCACTTCAAACTCCAAATCCGCGTTGAATTCTTGTTGTTCCTGAATTAAAAGGTGCAAAGGGAAGAAAGAGGCCGAAACAATGGAATTGGGAACTTTATTACAGTAACAACGGTCTGTTGAGGGGAAATGCCTTCCCGAAGAAAAGACACGTGTTGACCCATTGAAGGTTCAGGGAAAAAAGAGGACGATTCCTTCTTGTTTGTCTTTGGCGCCAGGAAGCCTCTATTTTCTGGCGCATGCGCCATATGTTCTTCCTCTCTGTAGGCATCCCGGGAGATTCTTCTTTTTATTTTTTCTATATTTCTTTTATCATATTGTTTATTATTATTATTATTATTATTATTATTATTTTATCAATATACAATCCCCACAGATGCAATGGTTAGCAAACTTGTGGTGTAAATGTTAGCAAGCTTGTCTTACTATAGCAATTACGATTCTGAAGTGAGTTAGATTCTCACTGCGTGCTGCACAGTTTTGGCTTTTTATCACATCTAAGCTACCGTTAGAAAACTTTTAGGCTTCTTCGACATAGTATAGGGGTTAGCAAGCTTGCTAGATCAATTATGACTGAATAGTGATTTTGAAAGTACTTATAGAAAAGGCACAGGGAAGCTACAGTTATGAGTGAAACCGAGATGCCAGGTCACGACCAATAAAACTGCAGATCCTGATTTAGATTTTGCCAGAAACGTAGAGCAGGAGCACCAGGCCAGATGTAGCAGAAATATTCAAAGCAAGGATGACTTGATAGACTTATAAATGTCTAAGATAGATTCTGGAGAGAGAGAAAATGTCTAGAACGATATAGTAAACAATCTTTATTGACAGTGACAAGATATATTGAAGGCAAGGAGGACAGAAGAAAACAGCCCATAATTTACCCTGGCGACCTTATGTAAATGGCTGACAGACCAGAGATTAGGAAAGACAGCAAAAAGACAGAATGTTGTGCAACAAGGCGTATAGAAGAAGAAGAATATATATGTCATGTTACTATTCTGTAGGGAAATAGTTCCTCAGGGAGACTCCTACAATTTTGGCCTTGAACCATGCCAGATTAAACTAAGTAAAAGCTTTTATTAAATTCATGATTATTACTTTCAAATATACTTGAAATGAAGAAATGATCAGTTTACGTTACTGATTGACAGATTGACGCTCGTCAGACGTTAATATTAACATAATAACGAAATGGCTAAGAATGGATTACGGAAAGAAGGCGGAGAAATCTAGGGATAAAGGGGAGGAGACATAGAAGCAGGAAGAGGAGATTATATAAAAAGAAGTGGGAGGAGCAAATTTCGAAGAGATTAAAAAGAGAGATGTAAGAATAAGAACCTCTTTAGAAAATAGAGAAAGCAATCATTTTAAAATGAAGAGAAATATTGATTGGATTATTAGAAACTTTAAAGTTAAGAGGGAAATAATCCTCCTCAAAAAATTTCAGATTCAAATGTTTGTTTGTTTTGCGACATATCAAGTACCGTAATTCCCCATGTATAATACGCATTTTTTTTCTGAAAAATAATAAGCAACATCAGGGGTGCCTATTATGCACAACTCCAAAATATCTTTAAAAATTGCCGTAAAATAAATTAAGAATTATCATAAAATTACATTAGAATAATATTATTCTGTTTAAAACCATTTTGTAAGATAAGAGTAGGAAACGCTGGCCATAATGAAATTGAAGTGGTACAATTAATAGGGTTTGATTAACAAACAAGGGGTGCGTATTATGCGTGAGTAGAAGTATTTTCTCACACTTTCAGGACAATGTTAGGTGTGCGTATTATGGATGAAGGCGTATTATAGATGAGGAATTATGGTACTGATTAATGCCGAAATTTAATTTTCTTTAGAGCATAAGTAATTTCTTTTGCTGGTAATTATTTTTCTTACAAAATTGAATTACTGGTCATATATATATATATATTTTACCAAAAAAAAACAAAACAAAAACAAACAAAAAACAAAAAAAAAACAAAAACACAAAAAAATCTATGTCTTTATTTACATTGTTCAGAGTGTTGTCCTCATGTTTATTACAATATTAACAACGTTTCGGCCGTTGTATGCTCAGGCCTTCTTTAGGTGATTGGAATTTCGAACTGAATCCTTCATTTCTCCCATCGAAGTAGATTCATCTAGTACCACGTGCCATGCCTCAATTGTCTCCCTTTAACCCACCTTCCAAGTATTTATTAAACAATACAGTAGCTAAGTAATGAACTCACAACACTCTACTAATTCGCTAATGTACCACTAGAGGGTTCTGAGTCTATTTGAAGCCTCAGAACTGTTTGAAACCACAGAAGCAGAACTGTAATGTGCTTATTCAACAAACGACCCGTTCAGCCATATGTATTAAAAACCGAGAAACGAAACTGAATCACAGATTTGAAAATCAAGCAATAGAGATGTCGTCGTCGGCACCATCATCTATCCCCATTCACTAATCCCCACTTCCCCCCCTGATATCGATGGCGGAGATAGCTGGGAAAAGTGAGAGTTTTACGAGGCCATACGCATGAATTTGATTCTGATGGACAAATCTGCGTGTCAAGGAAATCCACACCCTTTTCCAGAAGCGCCTCTCTTGAGACTCAAAGGGGACTGAGACAGAACTCGTAAAACCGGTTGCATCGGTGAGTCGGAATCTTTGTTCTGTTACGTAACGGCAAATTTTTGGGGAGAAGTGCAAATAAGTAAAGCCAGTAAAAATGCAGTTGGATTTTCTAGAGTGCGTAGCTTTGTACAACACATTTTCATTAATTTGGGGGGGGAAATTAAGTTTTATTATTTAACATGCAAAATATCCCCGCAATTTTAAAAGGTTTAATGATTAAAATAACATATACACATTTAATAAAAATACAATATTGTTTTTGCATATTTTTTCTTTAAGTTTGTATATATACAAGTGTCCAGTTTCCAGTTCCCCCTGTACATATGATAAAAAGCTGATGTGTCATGAAAGAAACGAGAACTTTGGTAAAACAAATGATGCTTATGGTGGGAAAAATTTCAGAAGAAATAGAAGGAGGAAAGAGTAAATAAAGACGCCATCTTTAATCTACAGTTCGCCCGTGCATTTAACACATCTGGTGACGTGTTCCTGCTATTCATTTCGAGGTTCTCAACATAATCCAAAGATGGATCTTTAATGTAATCGATCCTGACTTGGCATCTCGATTTCAGACACTTTTTTCACCGACGTAGCTTGTCTTCTCTCTGACATTTCTACAAATATTTTGATAACAACTGCTTTGATGACTTTTTTTCCCCAGGTACTCTACTACATGAATTTAAGTGTGTTACTAGATTGACATCTAGGTCCCACCCGTTTACTGTTGAAATAGTTAAATGCAACCGCCACTTCTACTCCAATAGCTTCTTTTCTCATACTTCCTGCCTGTGAAACTCATTTTCGTTTACTTGCTTCCCAGATAAATACAATCTTTAAAAGTTTAAATGCAACGTCAATCGCAATCTTCTGTCTTCTTGAAACCCGTCCGTCTTTTTTCCTTTCCTCAATTTTCCTTATACTCAGTCTTTTTTCTCACTTTCACTCCTTGTACCTTCCTGCGTATTATTGGCATCCCTGCATAGCTTGGGGTGAAATGATTAAAAAAAAAATAGAAACCTACTGAGTTTTTATTCCTATTCTAAGGACATTCAAATCAAAAGCAATATTGTTTTTCGTTTGATGATATTGTAAGCTAAAACCGTTGTTAGTTAAAATAGCCCGGAAGATAATAGATTTTGCGACGCGGTGACCAATTGACACAATATGAATAATTGCATTCAAACAGTCGAAAATAACTTTGAACTCAGTGACATTTGAGAACAAATAATTATTCTTCAAAGTCTAACCGGAAGGTAGCAATTAATTTCGCCCGTTTTTCACTAAAAGTCGCGCCAGTAAGTGTAAACGGAATTTTGTTCAATATAAATGTGTGTCGTCAAAAATTGAATTCACGACAAGAAAATGTCTATCGTTCTAAGGTGAGGTATTTTAATCATTTCCACTATTTACATTGTTCAGACTGTTGTCCTCATATTTATTGCCACATTCACAAAATTTCAACCGGCCTACGCTCTGGCCTGTCATATTTCTGAGATGAGGTATTTCATAATTTATACTATTTACATTGTTCGGACACTTGTCTCATCATTTTTTATTGCCATACGCCCGGTTTACGCTCTGAACTTCTTCAGGATCTGTCTATATTTCTGAGTTAAGGTATTGTAATTATTTATGCTATTTATATTGTTCGCACTACTGTTCTCATCTTTACTGACATAATGAGACGTTTCGGCTGTTTACGCTCCGGCATTCTTCAGGTGATAGGAATTTCGAACTGAAGCCTTTATTTCGTACACCGGGGGAGATTGTTCTAGTTTCACGTGCCATGCCTCTTCCGGATTTCTCAGTATTATTTATTTCCCTTTAACTCAACTCCCTAAGTATCTATTTACCTAAGGACACATGGCCAATTGAAAAAAAGCGCTGGTTGAAGTAATCCAATAACTTGACCCAAAGGGTTGTGAGTTCAATACCTATAAGTATGAGGAGCCCAGTGAGGATCTTACTCACTGCTCAGTTGTAATGTTTCTTGCGAGACAAGCTTGCTAAGCATTATACCGCATTCAGCGGTCCATTATTATTGTGGTATGATCATGTAAGACAATCAAACCAGTAGAATCATATTTCAAAATTTGAGATTAAAATGCATTTATGACAATTGTCATTAAACATTTTGTCATGAGGGCATGCTTAAATTCAAAGGGGAATATTTTACATGTGACAGCATCCTATTGTGTCCAGATCTCAAATATTAGCCAGATATAAGGAATTTTTGCTTTACACCCCCCATATATATATATATATATATATATATATATATATATATATATATATATGTGTGTGTGTGTGTGTGTGTGTGTGTGTGTGTGTGTGTGTGTATAAAATATAAGTAAATATATATGTATAATTATTTATATATTATATGCGCGGTACTTATTAGAAAGCGCTCAATATCATAGATAGAGCTAACATATTTGGTTGGATAGATGTGAGTTTGTGACCCTTTTCACGCTTTAGCGATCGTCAGACAAAGACGATCGCTAAAGCGTAAAACCCAGGGTCACAAACTCACATCTATCCAACTATATATATATATATATATATATATATATATATATATATATATATATATATATAAGTTTCACCGTTTATATGATGTCACCTTCAGTGATTTGAAATTGGTTCCGTCAAAGATAAAAACGCTGGAATGAAAAATCAGTTGGTTAACTACACACAGAACACGGAGAAATCTACTACAACTAATACTATGCAGAGAGATATGCAAAATATAAGAAATACATTTTATGACCTAAATATTACATATTTAAAAATATACATTTAATCTGAAAGTATAAAATTATGTACAAAAAATATGTAGTTAAAAACATAAAATTGCATACAAAATATTTAGATTTCGGTATTAAATAATCGAGTAACAGAACTAATTTCAACTCGGAATTAAATTCAAATCGGAACTAATTTCAACTCGGAACTAATTTCAACTCGATTTAAAATCCCTAACCTTAACCCTAACCACTAACACTAACATTAACCCTAATCCTTAGTTCCGAGGTGAAATTAGTTCCGATTTGAAATTAGTTCCGAGGTGAAATTAGTTCCGAGTTGAAATTAATTCTGCACCCCAAATAACCCATAGAGCTTGATATGCCACCAATGAAACAACATTCCACACCACATCAAATAGAAGGTTAGAAAAGACACATTCCATCAATAATGGAAGGAGCGATAAGAGCTACTGGACTTGAGAAATCTATTTTCCTAAAAAAATACTGTTTTAAGAGAAAGATTTTATAAATTAAAATCGAAAACAGTATTGACTTCTCGGTCAATAAATTCGAAATATATTCCTTCTAGTGAAGCAGCTAATATTACCTTACCATTAATACAGGTTTATTGCATCGAAATCCAAGGTTAGGTTTTTCAATTCAGGATTCGATAGAGAATGAATTATCGAAGCCGACAGCTAGACTGATGGCATTGAAATGGTGAGCAAATAACATGCAAACTAACAACAGTTCATCAATCACACACATCTACCCGTGGAAATGACACGCCATCAGAATTTACAGGGAAATCGAGTGAAAAGAAGATAATGGAAAGCGAAGTTTCAATCAATTCTGATAACCTCCATCGTACAAGCCATTCTTTTCCGTCTTCATATTCTTGTCCCATCTGGGAATACAAAACAAACTCCGTTCATCCATGTTGTCTGCCTTTTCAGTCTTATCCAGTAAGAAAATTACCCATCATAAGATTTTAACATGTTTCTTTTGAAAAGCAAATTCCTCTAGTATATATTTTCCTTCTGGTGGATGAAGCATTTTCAATATTTACATTATTTAGACTATTGACCACATCTTTGTTGCCATATTCATCACAACCTTTCGGTCGTTGTACGCTCCGGCCTTCTTCAGGTGATTGGAATGTCGAACTTAACCCTTTATTTCGCTCGCTGTTCTAGTTCCACGTGCTATGTCTAATGGACGTCAGTTATCAGTTATCTCCTATTAATCCACCTCTCCAAGTTCTCCATTGCCTTAACCAGGTATTGAACTCACAATTCTTTGGGTCCTGTCACTGGATCTAAGCAACGCCTTTATCCAATGTACCATGTGTCCTTAAGCGAGTAGAGTAAAGGGTTTAGTTCGATATTTCAACCACCTGAAGAAGGCAGGAGTGTACAACGGCTGAAACGTTGTGATAAATGTGACAACAAAGATGAGGACAATAGTCCGAATAATGTAAATAGTGTATATAATACCTCATCTTTGAAATATAGATAGATACTTAAGTATTTTCATTTATTAATAATTTAAGATTAGTATTTATTTCATGTTAACCACAGTTGCTTTTGAACAGAAAATCAACATATTCTATTAATTGTTCCAATAAATAGGGCTTAACATAAATATTTAAGAAATAGAAATTATGATTTGGAGTTGGAATGAAAGCAATGATTGCATGTATCAGAAATCCGTCATAAAATTCAGGAGTATTCCCAAATACTAAACACTTCAAATATCTGTGTGTACAAATCAGTTGCAATAAAATCCAGTATACAAGATACGAAAGAATTGGCTGCGTTAGAAGTACTTTAATCAAACACAGCAAATTTCTACAAAGCGAAAACATCAACATAAAATATCGACTCATATTTTTAAATAGCCTCGTCAAATCGAGACTTTCATATGGCTTCCATGCAAGGCGATAAACCCGTTTCAAAATATTTGTCAGTTATGTACAACCGCTTACTCAGGTCACTGGATAAAATACCTTTGAGCGAGAGAAACCTGTGGGTTTTCGTGAAGACCACATTTCGAACCATGTGGACTTGCACTATAGAATTAGAAACAAAGAACTGCAACAATCTAACCATTAGCATTACTATTCTGCCTTCATTTCTACCCCTGGTATTAAGCAACCCGGATCGAATAGCTTACGGCGAAACATGCACTATCCTCAGGAAGTGTTACTGATTAAATCACAGGGCCTTCAACCTTTCCTTTCCGTTCTTAATGCAGTATGTTGCTGCATTACTTTTTCCTCTTTTTTTCTTTCTGTCTTTTTTTTAGCCTCTTTCGCTACTCCTTTTCTTTATTCTCCATTCTTAATGGCGCTGCTTTCTTTTCCCTTTTTTCTGTCTTTTGTTCATTCGTTTTTCTTTCTTTCTCTCCATTCTTATGCTTCAACTTCCACTTCTATTTTCCTCTTATTTTCTCACTCCATTCTTTTGTTTATACGCGTCTCTTTCTTTCTTTCTTTTTTTTAATTTTTTCTTTCTTTTTTCTTTCTTTCTTTCTTTTTTCTTTCTTTCTTTCTTTTTTTTTTTCTTTCTTTCTTTTTTCTTTCTTTCTTTCTTTCACTCGATTTTCTTTCTTTTTTCGTTCATTTTTCATTATTTTGTTCGTCTTCTTTTTTCTTTTGTTTGTTTCTCTTTCATTCGTTTAGCCTATTCTAATGCTTCTTTTTTTTGGCTTCTCCTTTCAGTTCCTCTCCATTTTTAATAACGGTTCTTTCTTTCTATCTTTCTTTCTTTTCTTTTATCTTTTTCATTTCTTTTTTTATTTCATTCATTCTTTTCATTTATTCATTCCGCTTTTCTTTCTTTCTTTCTTTCTGTTTGTTTTTTTGTTTCTTTTAGCCTGTCTCTAGTTTCTCATCTTCATTCAAATGGTGCTTCTTTTTTTTTTCTTTCTTTCTCCACATTATGTTTCAACTTCCGCTAATATTCATTCATTCATTCATTCTTTCTTTCTTTCTTTCTTTCTTTCTGTTTGTTTTACGTTGTTTCTTTTAGCCTATTCTTATATTTCTCTAGTTTCTCCTATCTTTGCCTTCCATTCAAAATGGTGCTTCTTTTTTTTTTCTTTCTTTCTCCTCATTATGTTTCAACTTCCGCTAATATTTTTACACGTATTTCTTCCCACTTCATTCTTTTTCTTTCTTTCTTTCTTTCTTTCTTTCTTT
Source organism: Acanthosepion pharaonis (assembly GCA_903632075.3). Lineage (NCBI taxonomy): Eukaryota > Metazoa > Mollusca > Cephalopoda > Sepiida > Sepiidae > Acanthosepion > Acanthosepion pharaonis. The sequence continues at coordinate 36,217 of CAHIKZ030000528.1, read as the reverse complement.
CTTTCTTTCTTTCTTTCTTTCTTTCTGTTTGTTTTACGCTGTTTCTCTTAGCCTATTCTTATATTTTTCTAGTTTCTCCTATCTTTGCCTTCCATTCAAAATGGTGCTTCTTTTTTTTTCTTTCTTTCTCCACATTATGTTTCAACTTCCGCTAATATTTTTACTCGTATTTCTTCCCACGTCATTCTTTTCTTTCTTTTTGCTTTCTTTCAGTATATCTAATCCTTAATCTTTCGCTTCATTTTCCCCTCAAATCATTCTTAATCATGCTTCATTCTTTCTTTCGTCCATTCTTTCTTTCTTAAGATTGTTTTAATTTCTTCCTTTTAGCATATTCTTATGTTTCTACTTTTCTCCTACCCTTTCTCCTCTATTCTTAATGACGCTTCTTTCTTTTTTTCTTTTTCTCTTTTTTTATGTTTCACCCTCTGCTTTTATTTTTATTTTTTTTTACTCTTACTTATTTCCACTCCATTCTTTTGTATCTGTCTATATTTCTGAGATGGGGTATCATGTACATTATTTACATTATTCGGACTATAGTCCTCATCTTTGCCGCCATATTTATTACAACATCCGGTCGTTGTACGCTCCGGCCTTCATCAGGTGGTTGAAATGTCGAACTGAACCCTTTATTTCGCTCACTGGGGCAGACTGTTCTAGTTCCACGTGCCATGTTTTAATGGATGTCAGCTATCAGTTATCTCCTGTTAATTTTCCCTCTGAAAGTTCTCCACTGCCTTAACCGGGTATTGAACTCACACTCTTTGGGTTCAGTCACTGGATCTAACCAACACCTTTGTAATGTCCCATGTGTCCTTGAGGACACAGCACAGGAGATAACTGATAACTGATATCCATTAAATCCATTTTATCCCTGGATTTCTATCCACTTCATTCTTCCTCTTAGTTCTTTCTTTCTTTCTTTCTTTCTTTCTTTCTTTCTTTCTTTCTTTCTTTTGTTTGTCCGTCTTTGTTTCTTTCTTTTATCCGATACTTATATTTCAACTTCCACTTCTTTTTTTCGCTTATTTCTTTCCTCTACATTCATTTCTTTCCTCTCCTTTCTTTCTTTCTTTCGTTCTTTCTTTCTCTCTTTCTTTCCTCTCCTTTCTTTCTTTCTTTCGTTCTTTCTTTCTTTTGTTTTTCCGTCTTTCTTTTATCCCATTCTTATGTTTTAACTTCCGCTTCTTTTTTCCTCTTATTTCTTTCCTTTCTTCTCCATTCATTTCTTTCCTCTCCATTCATTTCTTTCTCTTTTTCTTTCTTTCTTTTCTTTCTTTCTTTCTTTCTTTCTTTCTTTCTTTCTTTCTTTCTTTATTTTCTTTCTTTTCTTTCTTTATTTCTGTTTTTTGCTCTTTCTTTCTTTTTTTATTTGTTTATTTATTTATTCTTTCTTTTTTTCTTTCTTTTCTTTCTTTCTTTCTTTCTTTCTTTCTTTCTTTCCTTCCATTCATTTCTTTCTTTTTTTTCTTTCTTTTCTTTCTTTCTTTCTTTCTTTCTTTCTTTCTTTCTTTCTTTTTCTTTCTTTCTTTCTTTCTTTCTTTTTTTCCCCATTCTTATATTTCAACTTCCGTTACATTTTTCCTCTTATTTCATTCCATTCCATTCTTTCCTTTCTTTTCTTTATTTATTTATTTATTTATTTATTTATTTTCTTTCTTTTCTTTTCTTTCTTTCTTTCTGTTTTTTTTTCTTTCTTTTTTCTTTTCTTTTCTTTCTTTTCTTTCTTTTCTTTTTTTTTATTTGTTTATTACAACAAAAACACAATATTTATTCATTTTCTTTCTTTTCTTTCTTTCTTTCTGTTTTTCTTTCTTTCTTTCTTTTATCCCATTCTTATATTTCAAATTCCGCTTCTTTTCCCCTCTTATTTCTTTCCTCTCCATTCATTTCTTTCTTTCTTTCTTTCTTTTCTTTCTTTCTTTCTTTCTTTCTTTCTTTCTTTTCTCTTTCTTTCTTTTATCCCACTCTCATGTTTCAACTTCATGCTTCCATGTTTCTTTTTCTCTTTTGCTCGTTCGTTTTTAATTCTTTCTTTCTTTGAGCCTATTATTACCTTTCTGGTCAAACAAACCAGTAAAACATTTAGAATATCTGGAAAAGTAATAAATAGCATAAAACAAAATCCATATAGCAGTCATGACATACCAATCAGGAAAGAATAATCATTTTTAGATTTTTTTCCAGAGGGCAGCCAACACAGATGGAAGATTTGAAAAACACATGGACGGAAAATTTTAAAAACCAACAGAAAAAGAATCTAAATATAGCATTTATTTTGGGAAACGATGTATTTTTGCTGAGAAGACGGCAAATATACACAATTCGGAAAAATGGAAACGTGTCATCGAGTTAACCCACTAACGAGGAGTTCATTCTTATTTTTGTGACGGTAGGCATTGATAGATTTTCATAAGGCCCTATAATTAATACCAAGTTTTTATAAATTTGCATATATATAGTTAATAATTATTACGGACCTTGTCCATTTCTTATATATATATATATATATATATATATATATATATATATATATATATATATATATATATATATATATATATATATATATATATATATATGCAATCTTCAGGAGTTAAGTTTATCATTGACATAACTGTTCCAATCCAGAATAACCGTTTGGTTTATTGGAGAAGTAGATGAGAAACACACACACACATACACAGATATAGACACGCATATATATATATATATATATATATATATATATGGGGTGAGGGAGGTAAATGTCAAAGATATTTTACTTATATTTCTACAAATTACTTATATAATTATAAATTACTTAAATAACTCCTAACACCAGTGTAAAGTACGCAGGTGTAGACTTTAAGAAAGATTTATGCAACTAAGAATATAAGTTTCGCGTCTATTGTCCTTTTATGGTCCCAGTAAACAGAAATAGCAATTTCAAAGAGGAGAGTAACAAAACAAGGGGATACCACTCTTGATTATTCTTAATAACCAGCAACAAAAAATTCATAATCCTCTACCTTCTAATACTTTATTTAGAAAATTTTTAAATAAATTAATTACCCCCAGAAGTAAGGACTTTACCACCATGTCCCAGAAAATCGTCCATACACATTGATATCAGATTTATTTTAGAAATCTTTACTTAATAGTGCATCTTATTTTTTTTTATATTTATCGATTTTCCTGTATATATCTAACAATAAAACATAAAAATCGTATTTATTGGGTTTATCCAAAGTAAATTCGTATTAGACCCAGGTTTGTTACAATGAAGCGATATGAAGAAAACCATTTGAAACTTCGTAAGTGAAAAGCGTAAGTGTCGCACATCAGGGGTTATTATACACAGAGGGCCGGCATTCCCTTAAGCCTTTCTTACCCCCAATAAAAAAATAACAAAACTGTTGACGCTTGCTTAACCAATGCCAGAAACACAATGTTTTACTAGATGCCTCTATTAGGATATATTTGTGTTAAATAATCTTGCGGTCTGTGGCAAACTTTCTGTAAGTGATGTGGCTCGTCTAACTGTTTAAGTAGCCAGCCCTGATCTAATGTGATATTCCCCTGTTAATCTACTCTATAAATTAACGAAACTAGATTTATAATCTCATGGGATATTCAGTAAATAATGGTTTGAATTTCTGAATAAATAGCGAAACGCTAATTTATTCAGAGTCTCGATTTGAGGAATTCAGCCACCGCCGCCTTAGTGGGCAGGTCGATACGGCCTTCTTGAAGTGCTGTGAATCTGGAGAATTTGACCAAAAACTTTCATATGGTATTTATTTATTTTCTACATCTACTGAGCGGTCGTAGATTCAATAAAGAATGTAGTACTGAAATAACAGCCAAATGAAGCAAGTCTCCGTGTCCAATGTCTGAAATCATTGCAATTCCAACAACCGACAATTCGGAGACTAGTTCGATTAAAAATTGTATAATAATGGTAATTCTTTATTTAAGAATTTCAGACAGAAAATATCCTTACGAGTGTTGGTTTTTAATATCGGTAATATAATCTCTTCGTTATTGTCTCTTTGTTTTCGCTCATTCAGTCTTTCAAGCCGACTTTGCAGGAATTCTTTTCAGCCGAAGCATCATCGCCCATCTTCGATCCTCTTCTTCTTTCTCCTTGCTTAATCTTCTCTTTCCATTTGCCGAATCGATATCTTTTATCGCCGTCCGCTCAAGACGGTGATTGGCTTCTAGTCACGAGTCCCAATCTCTCATGCTCCTGACAATGACAACTTGCTATTTATACAAATTCAATTACATTAGTCTAACGAAAGCGCGGATCCAGCCCACTGCACTCGACAGTCCACTCGCTATCTATAGCTTTCTTACATTACTTGGCAGTTCTCGCACTGAAGGGTCACGAAGCGGCCACTGCAAACATGAACTGAGGAAGATATAAAGAGTTCTATCGACGTCGCTGCGTAGATTTTATATCTCGAGAACAATCATTGTTATGTTCATAAATATTGATATAAAGTCATTTTATGTGTTTATACATAGCGAACTTCTTCATGGGTTTTAAATTTATAAGGTATTTTATAACCTTGTTAATCAAATTGGTTATTTGGTTTATAAATATCGAGAAAAGGGCGATATCACGCTGGCACACTAATCAGCACGTATTTATTAGTTGCTGTGTATCATATAATTTATATATATATATTATAAGCAAGAGGGGAAAAGGAAATGGAAATGAGTAATTTGAATATAAAAGAAAACAGGAATTGTAGAATAGATTTATAGTCATGATAGGATAAAGGACAAATAGGAAACGTTTATAAATCTAACACATTTTGTTCATCAGAGAAGAAATATTGAGAAAAAGAAAAAGAAAAGAGTAAAAATTCTGGTATAATTTTTTAGTCTAATGAAATTCATTGTAAACAGATAAAAATTGACCAATGGATACGATGAGAAATCGAGTCATTAGGAATAGACAACACACACACACACAAACACACACACACACACACACACACACACACACACACACACACACACACATATATATATATATATATATATATATATATATATATATATATATATATGTATATATATATGAATTGGGATCAAATATGGATCGGAAATATTGGATAAAGAACAAATACCAAACGTTTATAAATCTAGCATGTTTCACTTTTATTAAAGCTTCATCAGAGAATCAAATAGAAAAAATTCTGATATTTTTATTTTAGCGATGTTTGTTTGATGTTTTTTTTTCATTGCTTAAGCAGACTTCACGTACATTTGACTAGTCAAGCAGCGTTTGTGTGTATAATTTTTTTTTTGTAAAAGTATCATATATCTATTGCGTTTGTTCGTGTGTATGTGAGTGGGAGAAAGAGAATGTTTTCTTGTGTGTGTGTGTGAGTGTCTGTCTATGTGTGTGTCTGTGGTAGGCATTATTTATGTTTGACGGTTGTTCACATGTTTATTTGGAGACGCTTTTACGTCAACATCAGTTGTGGAAGTTAAATATACATTGGAATCTTTAAGAATGGATTTAATAAAGATTGGTTATTTAATATAATGTTTTTAACGTGTCTTTCTAGTCGGTAAAGTTTTTATCAGAACTCCCTCGAAGTATTTTCAATGTAAAGAAGGTTCTTTTTTATTATTCGGGTGGTATTTGTAAAATCAAAGATATGGATAATGTTTTTCCTGTATTATAAGAAAATTTAAATGGTTGTCCAAAAACAATGTCCTTCTAATGTTCACAGGTACCCCCTTTGCACTTCGAGACGTTGATAAATTGAACAAATACAATAGAAAATTAAACAAACAGACCTTATCGGGTGAATTTAACAAAACTTGTTTGTACATACACACACACACACACACACACACACACACACATATATATATATATATATATATAATTATTTATTCGAAAATTATAACAGAAATATTTTATAAAATCACTAGAAAAATAGCCATTTTATTTGAACACTTCTGGTGTCTTATCAAGTGATGGCGTTGAATGTAGAATTTATTCTACATTCAAAACCATCACGTGATAACACCAGAAGTGTTGAAACAAAATGTCTATATTTGTAGTGATTTTATAACATTTATGCTAGCATTTTCGAATAAATTAGTATATTCGCTCGAGTTTGTATTGAGCACTCTATCAAGAATAGTATTTGTTGGTTATTGGAATTTAATAATCTAATTAAGTATTTGTTGGTTATTGAATTTAATAATCTATTTAATTAATCTTATACTTGGAGATATATATATATATATATATATATATATATATATATATATATATATATATATATATATCAATGAAGATATTAGTGGTGGTATAAAACTTAGTGATCGGCATAATTAGACAAAAAATTATTTTTATTACCACTCATGATAACAATTAAAAGGAAAAAATGAAAAACGAAAAGTAAACGGTTTCGAATTTGGATCAACAGATCTACATCGAGGTTAATAAAGGTATAATAATCAATAAAAGATGGGCAATATGTAGGGAAAAATTCTTAAATGGAAGTTAATTGGAAGCCCAGAACAAAATCCTTCTGTTACAAAGGTTTAAAGGAAGAAAAAGATATGGCGTCCAATATTTCAAAGTGGTTATCTGAGTGAGAACTTACTGAGAACGGAAAACGAGTTCACACTAAAATTAACGGCCCAGTTATCGTTATTTATCAGATGGTACAGGTCTTCCATCGCGGATCACCTGATAAATAGCCATAATATATCTTTAACTATATTTCAGTATCTCAGTTGTTAGAAGCAAACAGCCGATCTCATATATGATTTTATTTTATTGTTGAAGGCTTACGTAGATCCAGTCACACCTTTAAGAAGAAGCGAAAACAAAGAAATATGCACATAATATGCCACAAGTGCTCCAAACGATTTTCCTGATTTTTTTTTTTTCAATTAACAAGTTTTCTTCCCCAAGACTGGTTGCCAAACATGCCAATAGGACACATTTTGTCCTGTTACTTAGCCATAGATTGGGGGAGAAGAGGTAGATCCGTACCAAGTGCATTTGTGCGTAAATGAATCTAAAATAATTAACTGGGATTCGGACTCGGCTATCCAGTTTCTCAATCAGAACGGCGTATATATATATATATATATATATATATGTATGTATGTATGTATCCCAGTGAGGGATATTTTTATGGCGCTTAAGTGTCGGGAGGATTGTCTTTTATTATTGTCTACTTGTAGGCGCGCCATGAAAATATCCCTCACTGGGAACTAACTAGAGAATGACCGCCAACATTAGCGTTGAAATAGATACCCTACACAACCTTAGCAAAACCTCTCAGAAGATGGTGAATCTATAGATAAGAATTAACTTTCTGACCACCTAACGAAGAAAACTAGCCTAGCCACTCCCACAATAACGAATGTTATAACGGGCCATGCCTAAAAAAACACGTAAACCAAGAGATAGCTTATTCCTAAAATTTCGCTTGAAGATGAAACGGGACAAAACACCTCAATTCAACTTAATTATAATAGTTATTTGGAGGGTTTCGGCTCTCGTTTTTGAAACATGAGAACTCTTATGTAGCGGAGGAATCATATTTTTAAACAAAAAATTATAATATATATATATATATATATATATATATATATATATATATATATATATATATATGAATAAAAATATCAGTAGGAAAACTAATAATTGCTGACGCGTTTCGTCCAATGTGGACTTTATCAAAATACGAAATGAATTTAATTGAACAATGTAACTAATAAAAACAAAAACAAAAAAAAAAAAAAGCAACTGGAATGTAGAGAAACGCTATTTTCATATTGTTAAATGAAAATAACGTCAGTATTTGTCACGTGTGGAGAATATTGTCATCATATCTGTGTTGATGTATTCAACCATTTTCTTTTGATTTTATGAATCTGTTGTATACATTTATTTGTGAGAGCAGTAATTTTGTTAAGAAAGGTGAAATGGACGAAACGCATATATTAAATAAAAGGCAGAAAATAGGGATACAACATAGAATGAGAGATAAAATTAAAAACAATGAGAGTGCGGTGATGTTTTATGTGTGGGATTGACATCGAATATATCTATTTTGTTATTGAGGCAATGAATGTTGATTAAATGAAAGAATGTCGAGTAATTTTCCTGTATTCGTACAAACTGAGAAAAAGAACCATTTTTGCATCAAATCATTACATGCGATGAGAAATGAATAATCTTTGACAATAGTAGGGGAGTAGACCGGTGTTTACATGCAAGTGAATTACTAAAACAATACCGAAAACATTTAAAAGATATCTAAAAAGTTAATGGTTACTGTATGGTGATCTTTCAATGGGGTTATTCATTATTCATTGTTGCCTAGGGTAAAAAAAAACAATAACCACAACCTATTATTCAAGTATAAGGTAAGTAATTTTCCATTTTTGTTTCCACACACACACACACACACACACACACACACACACACACACACACACACACACAACACACACACACACACACAAAAAACTCACACACATATATATATATTTTTTGTAAGCATATAAGGACTTTGTTTCTATACTCATGCTGCCTAAATATACATTATATATATATATATATATATATATATATATATATATATATATATATATTCTAAAATGAATCTTTAAATTCTAAGTGAGAAGATATACATTATGAAATAAACTGATAATAAAACGATTTCTGACCTAGCTTCATATTGCCTATGCGAAGAATATATATATATATATATATATATATATATATATATATATATGTGTGTGTGTGTGTGTGTGTGTGTGTGTGTGTGTGTGTGTGTGTGTGTGTGTGTATATATATATATATGTGCGTGTGTATAATAATAATGCATTCTCCTCATGTTGACTGAGTCTAAATGCTTTCGCTGTTTCAGAGAATTTGTCAAGGATAGTTTGAATGTCTTCTAGACTATATACTAATAGAGTGGCCAGGTCTATAATCACCAACAATTTTAGGGAGTTTTAAAGAGTTCTGTTCAGCATTATTAGCATTAATAAGTTTATTAAGCTTTGATTTTAGTTGGTTAGTCGGGTTCTTGTTAAGTTTTTTAAACTTTATGTGATCATGGAGTATGTGGTCTAGTTTTTTGTTGTAATCCAATTTGTTTAAGATGACAAAAATGTTGGTCTTATCAGCTTTTTTTACAATAATGTCAGGGTGGTTACGTAGTTCTTGTGCGGCAACTGAAAATTGGCTACAAATATGGCACTATAAAAACACATAAACCTAACTATCCTCTCCGTCCTATCATATCGCAAATTCCAACTCCTGTATATCATCTAACAAAATACATCAACCAACTTATTACTCCCTATCTTCCTAGTAAATATAGTGTTAAGTCAACATTAGAAGTAATCCAAATCCTAAAAAGTGAAAAACCTGACAATGAAATCATGGCTTCACTTGATGTTGAAAACTTATTTACCAATGTCCCTGTTAGTGAAACTATTGACATAATCATAAGAAATATATACAGTAACTCATCTTTACCCCCAAAAATTAATCCTAATATATTAAGAAAACTACTATTAACTTGTACTACTGAAGTCCCTTTCTTCGATCATAATAACAATATATACATACAACGTGATGGTGTCTCCATGGGTTCAGTATTGGGCCCGACATTTAGCAATTTCTACATGTCGAACCTCGAAAATAAGTTATTTACAGATTTTAAAAACCATCAATCTACCTAAGATACGTTGATGATATTCTTATGTTAGTTAAAAATACAGATGAAATAATTCAACTTCAAAAACGGTTCCAAAATAATTCTGTCCTTAAATTCATATATGAACTCAATACTAATAATAAAATCCCTTCCTTGACATATTGATAAACACAAATAATAACAAATTTACTATTTCGCCATACAAAAAAAACTACAAGCATAAATTCATGTACACTTAACTACAAGAGCGAATGCCCATATTACTACAAAATAGCAATTATAAAGAATCTAATACATCGTGCAGAAACTAATTCATCCACCAAACAGATTTTTTTACAGTGAACTAAAGAATATAAAACAGACACTTATTAATAATAGCTTTCCAAACTATATAGTTGATGAACAAATAAGATGCTTTCTTAGAAATCTCAATAATAAGCAAATTGTACATAATATTGCTTCTACTGATCTCAAATATATTAATCTCCTATATCGTAATCAAATGCATACTAATTATAAACAAGATGAACACATACTAAAAAATTTAGTAAATTCTAATATATCAACTACAGATCCTAGCAAAAAAATTAAATTAATCATATACTACACTAAATCTAGTATCTATAATTTCTATAATTGGTAACAGAAGCCATTGGTTTATACCAACGGCTTTCCTTATTTCATTCTCCAATTCACTCTCGTGTAGTCATGTGTGACGTCATGAGATGCGGTGCGATTTTCGCTTCTAGCGTCTTATATGCGCGTGTTCATCGTTGCTTAGTGATCCACTATGTAAACAAAACAATGACAGATTATCATCACTGTCGTGTCCGTATATTGTTTGATATGTTTGTAATTACATCTTTGATAATGACTTGAGTAAGCCAAAGCTTAGATTTTATTAAAAAAATAATGTATAAATATTGTGAATTTCTTTTTTCGGTTAATGATAATGTTATCAAACTTATCAGAAGATACGAAAAAATTTTACATAAAATAAATAGACAACACTTGTCTATATTATTTAATGAAACGTGTATAAATGAAAATATGCTGCCTAAATACACACAATTTAAATATATATATATATATATATATATATATATATATAATTATTATTATATCAGACCATTAGTAAACTTCAGAGAAACAGACAAAAAACAATTACAGGAGGACTTATTTTGTCGTATAAAACTTTCAAGTGAAAGTTTCCAGTTTTTCTTTTACGTGAATTTGAATATTAATAGCTGCAATCTAATATATATTTATATGTATTTGACTCATTCGGCTAGAATTTTTCCGAAATTCATGAAATAGATCGACGTCTCTTTATATGATGCGAGGACTATTTTCGGTCTTATAACTAATTTCAGGTTGATTTGGTCATGAGAAATCTTTGCTTAATGATTATTTACTATTTACTATTGTCACAAGAGATTTTTCTGTGGCTTATTTTAAGGTTGGTATCAATTACAACAACTGGACAAGAATGAATGAATGAATAATAATAATAATAATAATAATAATAATAATAATAATAATAACAAGAACAAGAACAAGAAGAACAAGAAGAAAGACAAGATATGTTTTTTCTTGGTTAATACTCTGCCCGTACCAAAAAGCTGCTGTAGACAAATCCCATACCCATCAGTGGTTACGTAATGCAAGGTTAGAATCTAAAACAGAAAGTTTTATTCTTACTGCACAGGACCAATGCTTGATAACTTGAAATTAGCAATCACATATGCTGAAAAATTTGTGTTGAACCCAAATGAAGTTTCTGTGATAAATATCCAGAAACAATTGACCATCTTGTATCAGGTTACACATTGTTAACTCAAACTGAATAAAATTTTCTGCATATGTGCACTGGATTATGTGCAACTTTTACAGGAAGCAAGCCACAAGAAACTTGTATGAACATCAACCAGACCCGGCTAATAATTTAGAACTTGTAACAATATTATGGGACTTTACGATACGCACAGACATAATAATAAAATTTAATCGACTAGACTTCGGGATCAAAGACCACAAGAACAGAATATGCTTTCTCATCGACATAGCAGTCCTTGCAGTTTGTAATCTATCTTTGAAGATTTTCAAAAACCTATCAAAATGCAAGGACCTTGAAGTGGAAAACTAAAACAATGTGGCACATGAGAACATCAGTAATTCCAGCTTTTAGTGGGAGCACTCGGATTAATTAAAAAAATTACGATAGATTTATTGAAGAGAGTCATTAATGCCCATGCCTTAAAGAAATAAAAATACTGCTCACACATTTCAAACAGCTTTATCTATGTCAAATTTGTGTGATCATTTTTTTTCTTTCTTTTTTTTTTGCAAGGTGATTGAAGCCATTTTTGATAATAGGTCTGTTGAGGGGTTCTCCCCTTTATACACAAATGGACTCACCCAGGGTATACATATAATACAGCTAGTGTATACCCGAGAGAAGAACGAGAAAAAAGGACGAAGCAGAACGAACGTAAGGAGCAAGAGTCACAGTGAGCAAGCACCTAGACTCAGTAAGAAGTCATACAGTGATACGTCGATACCAAAGACTCTACATATATTTTTGCTACTAACCCGCATTCCTGGAACTACTAACCTGCATTACCAGTTTGTATTATTACATTAATACATTTATTTTCCTATATTCCTTCTTGGCGTTTGTTATTTATTGGTACCGGATTTCATCCCGGAATCCACAACAAGGTCTCTTTCTGGCATCAGGAAATGTTTAGACAACAGAGATTCAATAAAGAAGAAGAAGCCTAATATCGCTTGAAAATGGAACAAATTTAAAGTTCCTGAACATAGAAATATCCGTGTTGCAATGTAAAATATTTTAAATAAAATATTATTAATATATATATATATATATGTGTGTGTGTGTGTGTATGTATGTATGTATAATCAAAAATTATAAAGTAAAAATTAATTATAAACATTAATATCAATTATTCATGCAAAAAACGCATTTACTGTTTTCCTAACTCCAAAAATACTAGAAGGTTGTAAAATTAAAAATTGAAAACGATAACATATCTAGAGAGTAAACCGGATATAAAGAGCTACAAATGGCTACAATTGAAAGACAAAAGAAAAAAGAGAAAAGGCTAAAGAGTGAATGTAAAGTGGGAAAAATCGAAGAAAATAAGAAATAATTAGGTCAACCTACAGGTACGTAGACAGGCGCACAGGCGCGAAGGCAATACCGCCCAGACGAATGTATAGCCGCAGGCACCGAAATTCACACCCGAAAACAAACAATACGAAAGAATTTGCACCAATGATAAGTGCATAAAAAAGAAAATTCTATAAATATAAGCAGTTAATTGCTGGTACCCACTGAAAAGTGGACGAACGGGTCCGTCTACGAAACTCTGGAGTCCGCATGCTGAATGTAACATCAATCAGCTAATTGACATACTCTTATATTAATTATATATCTCTCTCTCTCAATATATATATATATATATATATATATATATATATATATATATATATATATATATATATATATATTGTATATTTTTTATTTAAATTATCTTGTGTCAGTAAAAGTGTTTCCTTTTCTGTGTACAAATGGGTTGTAAAAACTCTCCTGTTTGGACAATTTTTCCACACGCGCACACACACACACACTGGAATTTTATTGGGTGATAATCAGATCTGTATCTGGTTTAAATGTCGTTATGTTTGGGTGGGGTATATTAAAAAAAAAAAAACTCCCCAAAAGAAGGGGACACCTGATTCAGCAATGACAACTTTGAAGAAATAATTTTCATTTCGTCAATTCACTCCATAGATTTTTAAAACCTCACGATACCAGATATAAGTTCAATTCCGACCAAAGATTGATCTGGGTTGAAACGCCGATTTGGGGCGAAATTCCAATTCAGGACGAAAATTGGATTCTTCAAATCACAGACTCAGCTTCAAAAACTTCAAAACCCCACGTCACGAAACCTCTCAGTTCAACGCGGATTCTTTGGCATTTTGAGGAAATAAATTGATTGATAAAGTTTTGGAAACTTTTTAAACTGAATTTGAAATATTTTATTTTTAATTCACAAAGTTTTTGTGTTACATTAAACTCAATATAAATTCAAAACTTAAAATCATTATTTTTTTTTTCTTTTTTTGTTATTTTAAAATTTGAATTTTTAACTGTACTCTCCTCATCCGGACACAAATCCTAATGTCGGATGTTTAAGCAACAGATGAGGGACAGATCCTCAATCCCGGAGTCATCTTCATTCCAAAAATGTATATGTATATGTAGAGAAAGTGTAACCCAGGTTACAGGGGTTTCAAACACACGGACGGTGAGACAGAATTTGACGTTTATTTATTTAGATAACAAGGAATATTGTTTTGTCTGATAGGCCCTCGAGCAGTGCGAAGCAATTCCTAATTAAGAATTCATATCATCTTGCAACATATAAATTGTACTTACAGTGAAAAGGAAGCTATTTAACAATATCAGTCGTAGTTGTCTATTCATCGATAGTGCGAAGCACAAAAGAAATTTTAAGTTTTATTGTATGCTAGACAACGCAAAGGCTCAATGAAAATCACAGGAAATTATAATCGTCATGGGAGACGTGAATGTCAATTAAGTTATGGAGAGAGATGGCGAAATAATTGGCAAATTCGGACGAGAATCTTGAAATAAACAAGGAGAAAAATGACTCCAACTGTGCATATTTGTAAACAATAAATGATTTCAAGAACACCCAAGGCGTATATGGACATGGTTAAGAAACGAAGAACCAAATCGACTAGATCAGGTTCAATAAGAGATTGGTAACATTAATAAAATAACAAATCTTAACACACAATTTTAAGTCAACACGAAAACATGAATTTCATAACGTTTAACGGTCAATTAATATTCTGCACCTGAAGATTGCGTATCAGCATGAAACATCGAGTCGTGGTATCGACTAGGAATATTATGTATATTAATTAATATATATATATATATATATTATGAAATGGACAAATCCGACAATTATTTTAAGACATTTTTAAGTTTAACATTCTTTTTATAGATACAAATATTTAAGTAAATGGTCTGCTTATAATAAACAGTATTGAACAACATTTATCGGCCTGAATGTCCGACAAATTTTCACAGAAAATATTCGTCCTCCGACAGCATTCGAACCTATATCCTATACGGAACCGTCATTTAGTTTGACGTGGCTTTACCGATTTGGCCACGAAGGAGCCTTCGGTTAGGAAGGTCATATTTACTGTATTTGAACTTCAATATTCCATGAATCTCTCACATACATTCATGTCTGCTCATGGCGTATCAAATGTAAATTCGACCTTGCTAACCGAACGCTCCATTATTAATCACCCCTTCCCTGCCTTCCATCAGCATGGCTGATGCTAACATCAGTAAAATGATTGATTGCGTCTTCTCAAGCTAACGTTCCTGGCTGACCTGAAGTAGAAAAATTATATTTAATCCATTGCTCGATCAGAGTTTTTTTTTACATATCTATAAATCTACCATTTATGCAGAATATTGTTGGCAAATATGGACCGGTGTTCCTCATATTTACCTTGATAAACTCTCAAGAAGAACCAGCAATATTATTGATCCTGACCTTTCATATCGGCTTCAATCACTTTCCCAACGCCGTAAAATTACTTCTCTGTGTCTTTTCTATAAATAATTTCATAGTAATTTTTCGGATTAAGTCTTCGTTGTGGTGCTTAAACTCTGCAGTACTAGTCCTGGTGTCAAGATTTCATCAATTTTCATTTGTGTTTGCTAGATGTAGCCGTAAGTTCTATGATATGGTTGTGGGAATCCCTTCCGGCGCCTTCTTTCAGTGAACTTTAAACTTAAAGCATTTAATTACAATGTTAATCGTTATTTACTGTCCTCCTGGTTAATCTTTTGTTTTCGCTTCTTAATAATATATCCGTTTTTAATTCTATCACGTCCCTTGCCTCTTAGTAACACTGCTGCCTTGTTTCGGGCGAACTCGATTTGACAAAAAGATTCGATTGGAAATTTCGAAGCTAATACCTGCTAAATTTATTTTCCTACCCGAAACTTAAATAAATTAATTACTAAGGAATGAACAGTTTTTTTTTAATGTAAAATCTGACATTACTTCTTATTTCAAATAACTTATTAATTACTCGATACGCATTCTGATATATATATATGTATTTTTTAACTGAAATGTAATTACTTTCATCTTCGTTGAGTCTTTCGTTTATCTAGCCTTATGCCAGAATAAACTTAACTTAGAAGAACCCCCTATGGGTCAGTGGTTGTCTGCAGTTGATTAATACTGTTAAATTGAGTGATCGATCTTGAAAATCGATCTGTTAAATTCTCTAGAGGCCGTTCCATTGGCTGACTTTCATATCGACACACATCACAACGAGGGTCAGTTATTATTATTATTGTTAGCTGCATAGAATGTGAATGAAGGTGGGCGATAGACTGGACTGAAACTATTAACACTAATTTATTATGAGTTCGATCCTTATTGAATGTCATATTCGTGGCCTTGTGTCAGACTATTTGGAATTTCGAGCATGTCAGTATTATAGATGATATGCCAAGGTAATTATTAAGTCCGTCATACTTCGCAGATGAAACTTAATTAATTCTTGCTTTCTTTCTTGCTGATGACGGTGGAGCTCTTGAATGTAAATATTAAATACTCGGCACACAAGTTATTATGAATATAATAAGTGGACAATAAGTGGCTGCCTGGGTATCTGTTTATGACTTATGGCCTTTGCTTCGTAATTGAAGTCGAAACATTCACGTGGAATCACTAAGGTGAAGCTGAACTTTCCGTGTATCTGTTAATTAAATGACATACTCTTCTGGCATATTGTTCAGGGTTCCATTACAATTAGGTAAGACTATATTGAATCCATTGCTAGATCAGATTAAATTCAAAATCAAAAACTGAAAAGAATAAATAATACAAAATGAAAAACAAATAAAATAAATTAACCCAAACAAATAAATAAATAAAAAAGCCACTCCCGCAAAAATAACCGCCAGAACAGATTACCCACAATGCCTCACTGACCCATATATATAAATAGTCGAGGAAAAATCCAACATTTTCGCCCTGACGATTGTGTCTAGCATGAAACAGCCTGTCACCTCTGAGTGTTAACTTCAGTGTTTATTCCTATATATATATATATATATATATATATATATATATATATATAATTATTTATTTAAAAATATGTTTCCATCACGCTACATAAGAGTTCTCATGTTTCAAAACAAGAGCCGAAAACTTCAATATAATTATTTTAATTAATTTCAATTAAAGTACTAAGCTCTGTTCTATCTTCAAGCGAAATTTTTTTTTGAATAACTTATTTCTGAAATTTACGCGTTTTATAAGCATATTCATTATTGAAATCAAAATTTCTATGGTAACGGCTAGAGCAATTATTTAAAGAAAAGGAGCGTAAGGTGTTAATAATTTGTATCAATATCTGTTCAATTTACAGATGTCAAGTTGGGGTAAGGTTGGGGTGTCTAAATTTAAAGCGGAAGATGACATCGCCTAGTCTAGTTAAGTGTCTATGGAGATTTATTTATTTTTTTATTTTATTTTTTATTTTTTTCTGTAAGGGTTTTGTGTATATAAAAACTGTCGTAAATCGCTAACATTTGTTTTTTGACGACTTCATAAAGGGTTATCTTTTTTTGGAGAGCATTTAAACTATTTATTAGGACTATGGATTTTAAAAATTATTTTATTGTTTGTTTTTATGCTAATTATTCAATGCAAAAATTTGATGATGTCGGCAAAAAACCGTTAACTCATGTCTATTGTTTAATAGATTTTTATTATTTAGAAACTTAATAATGTGTAGGCATAAAGGGCATGGGTCATCCCAAGTTTTACAAGTTTTAGTTTTGTTTATAATTTTCCATTTTACTTTTGGTGTTTAATTCATTTCCTTCAAATGCCAAAAATATTTAGATAGAGATGTCTGATTTCTTTTATTCATATTGTTGAAAGAACACTTATGCTGCCTCCATCTGGTTTTAAATTCATTCTTCGTAGACCCAATGTATATAGTATTACTATTTGGACTCTCAATGGATGAGATAGTACATTGGTATACCTCAGATTTTACGCAGCATTTATTTTCCAATGGGCAGTCTTCTTTCTACAAGCACATAATTTTCACTGTTTTTGTCTAATTTAAGTGTAGGGTTTTTATTAATACTATTCAGGCATGGGGGTTTGTTCAGGATTTTATTATTGTGTTTTTTTATTATACTTTCTAGATTTTCAGTGCAGCTGTAACTTAATTTAAGGTTTTTTCTATTAAATATTCTACTAAGTCTACTATTGGTAGGAAAGTGTTTTTCAATTAAAGCTAGGAAGTTCTGTCCTAGTTTAATACTAACCATTTGGTTGAGCGGAGGGGTATACCTAATGATTTTCCTTTTCCTGTTTTTTTTCTGGTTAGTACAATTGTTTCTATAATTGATTTTAGCATTCTTGTATCCACTATTTTTTAGAGATGCGTTATAAAAGTTACTGTGTTGTTGGAATATTTCTTTATTAGCGGAGTTAATGCTGATTCCATTCTCTATTGATGAGGGTGTATGTTTAATTATGGATGGAGGGTGGTTTGACTTCGGGTGTATATATAAGGGGTTAGTATTTGTTTTTTTATAAGGTTGGTATGTGTTGTTTGTTTAATCTAGAGTTACGTCGAGGAAGTTTGCCCTTTTCAATTTGACTGTTATTTTTAAGTTTAGATTTTTAAATTCACTAAATATAATCTTTCTAATTTTCACTATTTTAAAATTAGTAGAACTTTTCACTACCATGAGCCCGTCATCTCTATACAGTTCGATGTCCTTAATATCTATTTCACGGTGCGCAGTCAAGTTGTACACTATTAAAAGACCAACAAGGTCAGAAGACTGCAGAGTCTAAAGATCCCATAGTGATGTCAAAAAGGTCATTATTGTTTTTTATCCATTGCTCCCCATTATGAATGAGGACAGATTTTTTTTTCACTGAGAATTATATCTATTTCTTCCTTTGGCAGGTTATAATACACAGCAGCAAACTCTAGGGCAGTCGTAAATAGATCTATTCACGACTGCCCTGGAGTTTGCACAATACAATTTTAAAAATTATGAACATTGTGTTCGAGAACATTATATTTTATTTTCACCATTAACCCCTTAGTATATTTTTTGAATTTACCAAAATTTTCTGTTAAGTTAAATGTTAATACAGGTTCTAAATGTTAACTCACCACTAAATACAGGTTCTAAAAGTTAACTCACCCCGTAAACAAAACAAATGTCGCTTTTAAAATAAAAAAAATTAACATTGTGCTATTACGAAAGAATTTTCATAGTTTCTTTTCATTTTTTATTTTTACTTTGAATTAATTTGCACTAATTTTCGAATTCAAAGCAACAAAGCTTTGAGGTGAGGGCAGAAATTTAAATTTTATTGACAGAGGATTACTCTTAAAGCCACATTGCAAAATTTATTGACATGGAGTGAAATATTCATTACTAAAAACATTTAGAAATTGCCGCATATGTTCAGAGAAAGAGAGCTAGAATAGTAATGGCTGCTGAAGGAAAACACTAGATTATTGAGATCAAAATTAGTAGAAGGAAAACTTCTCCAGAGTTGACAGATGAACTTAATCCTTATCAAAAGCAACCAATGTCACTCTCGACTGTATAAATTTGACTAAGATCAGCGATGTTCCGGGGTTGCATCGCTATCAAGAAGTCCCTGTTACGAAAGGTGCATAAGCAAAAAAGGCTGTTATAGTATAAAAAAAATGTATAAGAACTAGATATTGAAAGATTGGCAGAAAGGAATTGTTGATGATGAGATCAAATATGACCTCTGAATTGAAAATATTCACCTTTCAACTAGATAAGAATCCAAAGCACTCTTCTAAATTATGTCAAAATAATTCGAGTGAAAAATGGAGCAAAATTTTGGAAATGCTGATTTGGCCGACTCGGTCTTCTGACCTCTCTCCCACTGAATTATTATCGGATAAATTAGACAGGAAAGTTCGAAGAGAATACCAAAATAAGGTGAGTGATTTTTTCAGTGATTAAAAGAATGCTTGTGAAGATCTGCCATCTCTTTTTTAAAATTCTTGACAAGAATGCTAAGATAATGTAAATCAGTAGTTAAGGCAGATAGTGGTTTTATTGAAGAAAAGAAAATATGATGCTGTTGTATGATAACTTTTTTATTGTTAAGTCTTTTTTATCAAGATGAAACCAAATACACTGTAGTTACTGAAATTTGATATTTTATTTAAAAAAATTACAAAAATTTCTTATTTTAAGGTGTTTTTAAAAGAACTGCGAGTGACTCCAAACCTTATATATATAGAGAGGGAGAGATTTGTTTTGCGTTGTTTAGTCTTACTAAATATCAACCTCAATGAGTTGTTTAATGCCGACAAGATTTTTATTGCTGGTAATATTTTTCAAAAATGTATTGCTGTATTAATATTAATCATTTTTTCTTCAAAATTCTTTGTTGGTGATATTTTTTACAAAATGAATTGCTGGTAGTAAGCCCATTTTTTACACTTTCATAGCGTTTTGACATCTTACCCATATACATGTATATATATATATATATATATATATATATATATATATATACATCATTTATATTAAATAATATAGACAAGTTTTGTCTATTCAATTTATGTAAATTCTTTTCATAACGTCTATATCATTTAACGAAACATGTACGAATGAATAAATGCTGCCTAAATACACACAATATATATATATATATATATATATATATATATATATATATATATACAATGGATGCGTGGTGTAGAATTACAGGCAATATATTTTTTAAAAAGTTAGTTCAAGCAATACATTTTTGAAAAAACGTATCAGCAATAATAGATTTGACTTTCGACCAAAACCCTCCTCACACAGATACGTTATTAAAACCTGATCTACAAACTGATTTCTTACAAAAAATACATATTCTACTCGTACAAACCTATCCTAAAAATCATGTCGGCATTAAATAACGCATTGAGGTTGATATGCCGTAAAAAATACACCAAACCAAACCAAACCATTACACTATCCGTACATCCAAGCTTACAACAACTGGTATTCCCAAGCAGTTACCCATTTAAGTACTGACTTAGCACGATGTTGCTTAACTTCGGGGATCGTAATGAATAGAAGAGAGAGACAATATGTAATATAAAGTAGAGGAGAAGAGAGTTAAAAAAGAAATATTAAAAAAGAAATGGGAGAGAGAAGAAATGGAAACTAAAAAAAGAAGTATTGTATCATTAGATAGAGGGGGATGGAATGTGTATTTGTTGGCGGGAAACTGTTAAGATGAAAGAAAGATCAAAATGGAAGAGAGACACGCAAAAGTTTAAAAGACGATCACAGAGTTGTGAATGAGAAATGAAGACGGAGAGAAACTTGCAGTAAAAAGTGACGAAAGAGATGTTAATGAGAAAGTTTATGAGTAGACGACAAGAGGCAAACAGAAAACGAAGAAAAGAAAAAAAACTGCTTGCTTGAGAAACGAAGGAAAGTATTAGAGAAACGAAAGTTTAGCTAGGAAAATAGGAACTTTTGGAGATTTTCAGGTATCGGGAAACGATACTAAGTAAAGAGTACAAGAGGAGGTAGAAGTCATGTCCTGGGGCCGCAATCTTATACAGGAAATTAGTCCCATTTACTTCCCCCACCACCAGCCGTGTAAGTGATTGTATTTGCGTCTATCAATTTACAGCATTGCGTGGTAGCCCAGTGGTTAGGATGCATTTGATCAGAGCGAACAAAACAGTTTCGAATCTGTTCAATATCTAATAAAGGCTTCTTTGTAATAATATAGTTGGGAAAACATTAAAACCTACCGATTGGCACACACACACATATATATGTGTGTGTGTGTGTGTGTGTGTGTGTGTGTGTGTGTGTGAGAGAGAAATTTGTTCTTTGTTATTAATCATTCAATCATCTGGGACTTTAATTCATGCGTGGAGTTGGGTTAAAAAAAATTTTAAATTGGCATGAACAATATTCTTTCGAATAACTATTAACTTTTCACTTCGTGGTGTGCCTTTGGCAAAATGCACCAGAACAATGCGCGCAGAAATTAAAAAGATGAAGAATTAGTTTGCACGTCTCCCTTAAAGTCATTTGCACGGAATGACATCAACGGAATTCGAAACCGTTTCGTTCATCTCAGCCTCATCCCCGTATTATAATTAAATCATTTCCGATTTCTAATCTACCTTCGGATGTGCGGCCAGTGCAAAAAGTGCAGTCGGCGAACCGAGTTCAAATGACGGTCTAATCTCTTGTATTACACTTAAGAATTACTTCCCGTTTTTAAAAGGCATGAACCCATCTCCTCCCGGAAACGTTGTTCTGTAGACTTGAATGTCAACCAGACTAAAAGGAAGAAAACCCAGAAATTTCAAAACGTGGTGAGGGTAACAGGAAAAATCAGCTAACTCCAATATCTTTTGAAGAAGTAAAGATAATTTGCAAATAATAAAGAAATATCATTATGGAGGACGCACGGGTCGGAGTTCGAATTCCAGTTTATTCCATTACATTCACTTACGTGTTTATAACTTTGGGAAAGGCATGAATCCTCTTCTTCTCTTTAAATACCCCTGCGAAAAGTATGAATCTTGTTATCTGCAATTACCATTTGGAAAGGTATGAATCCACTTCTTCTCTGTAAATACCCCTGCGAAAGGTATGAATCTTCTTCTTATCTGCAGTTACCATTGGGAAAGGTATGAATCCACTTCTTCTCTGTAAATACCCCTGCGAAATGTATGAATCTTCTTATCTGCAATTACCATTGGGAAAGGTATGAATCCACTTATTCTCTGTAAATAGCAGGGCAGACCTGGTTCTGGATGGCAACTGGTCTACATCTAGCTTGTAAGTCATGTATCGAAAGATACATGACCGCCTAAGCATGGCACATATCGGACTGACTGAGGTATTATCACGTTTGTCTTAAAGAGAAATGGAGTTTAATATATTTAAAAAGAAATGGAGTTTGATATAAGTAAAATAGATTAGTAGACTAGCCTATTTAAACTTTGAGGTCAACCATTTTAAAAACAAAACTCTAAATTCAAAACATCAGAGACGCAACAAGAAATAATTCCAGTATCTTCCACAAGAATGCAGTTCTTTAGTAAAAGATGTCAGAGCGGAAAATGAACGATATAAAAATAGACACGACTTGTTATACCAGTGGTTCCTCATTCGTTCTTTTCCGGCACTGCTTTTCAGATATTTCTGCTTTTCTGTCCCGTATGTTAAAATTGCACTGGTAAAAGGAACATATTTAAAGTAGCAGAGTTAATTAGGCATGTTTACGTTTCGTGGCATTATACTCGAAACTGACACTGAATGTAAGATATTAACACTGAGATATATATGTTGAAACTTGACTAATGCATGGAATAATAATGCAACACAAAATGTACTTAGAACAAAATGTATTGAAACAAGAAAGTGTACACAATATTGACATATAGTCTTTTGTATATTCCTGGTAAGACCGTTCCTGGAGAATGTGTTGACTGAGTCGCAGTCGGGCAGAGTCTCTGGTTGAATCTCTTGATTCCTCCTTCTCTTCCCGGTACCAACCATATTTATATGGTCGGTACTCCACTATGCAAATTAGGTGGATCCTACCACAACATGTACCCAGAGTTTGACTTGTAGGTTCTTGTTCCGGTTACATATAAACGATGACACTTTTATTGATTTCACCCCAAGTAAGGAAGTAAAGCCACTAAGACACAAGGGGTTACATTGTGTTTTAGTGGTTTTACTTTCCTAATTCTTACACACGCGTGAATATACCATTTCTCGTAAGAATCACTGAAAAAACCTCTGGCTTCCATCTTCAAACCCCGTTCAAGAACCATCAAGAGAACGGTGAATAAGTTTTAAAAGAGGGAACAGTAGAGAGGAAAACAGGAGTTCACAACATCATTTCAACTTTCTGATTGTTCATAGTAGAGTCCAAATGTGTTATAAAAACATCGGAGAATTCCAGTAAGATATCTTTACTCATTTCTAATTACAACGGTTCAAATATTAATCTAACAATTGAACAATGTTACACGATTTGGACGAGAAACACTGGAAATTTTAAATTTAGAAAAAAATTTATATGTGTTTCGGGTATATAATCAAACCAATTTCATATAGATTCATTTTTTTGTCTGTGTCGATAAGCTTTGATATTAAATATATACAGGGTGCGATGTGTAAATTGTCGCTATTTTATATTTTTAATTTCGCGCATGTTCGTTTTCTTTATTTTATCGACAGCATAGTATAGAAAGGTCAGTTGGGCACCGTCTGTGAAGAAAAAAAAGTGCACCATGACGCAATTCAGTCCGCTAGAAATTTGGAAAGGGCATGATGTACTACTTGGCATTCACGCCGGAAACTCCAAACATATAATAAAGCGCTTAAACGTAGCAACCACATTTAATTCACAAACACTTTGGCTATTCTCAACACTAAAAAAAAGATTTTCAGTTAAAATAATAATGAACTATAGCTGTACAAAATAGATAATTATATATCCCAACATAACAATAATATTAAGCAAGCAATCTACAAACCTAAATAATATTCCTAATAAAAGCCCATGCAAATGCTGTAAAAACGAAACCTGCCCGCTAAGGGCCCAGTGCATGACTGAAAGCATAATGCTAGGAACAATTCAGAAGATGATGTCAAATATTACTTTGGATACACGGAGAACAGTTGTAAATCGCGTTTTTACCACCACAAAATGACACTGAGCATTTCAAATACAAAAACCCCGCAACACTTTCAAATGCCGATTAAAAAAAACAACCATTAGAAGCCAGCCATTAGCAGGGAGATAATCGAGAAAGCTAAGCCATACAGTGGAAAGTGAGAAAGATGTAACTTGTGTTTGTTGGAGACGCTTATTATATTAAAAATAAACTTAAATAACACTAACTTACTGAACACAAGATCGGAATTTTTTTCTACATGTATTCCTAAGAACAAGCAGCTGCTCAAAAACATTGACCCCGATTAAAGGAGATTACAAAATAGATTTTACGAATATTAATATAATATACAACTATTAGTAAGCTTAGAACCGACCATTAATAAGATTTCTCATATATCTATACACACATACAATCCACTAATAATTTTATTCGTTTTAATTTATAACGTGTGTATATGAAGAAAAATATACAGAAAAAACAAACAAAAATCTTGTATATGCAATTATTATGCTGTATTAATGTTAATATAAAGTCAACGTTGGACGTTTCGGTCTATTTAAGACCATCTTCAGGACCTTTCATTTAAACATAATTAACATTAGAACATATAAAAAATTCAACAAAAGAGACGATGGACATAAAGAGCACACAACCAATCCAAACAAATAACTGAAATTTTTATATAAGATCACGTTCCGTTTTAAATATGATCACGTCGTCGTCACGGGGCGATGTTGTGGAAAATGTTTGAAGATGATTTCCAAATATTAAAAAGTCGATTGAACTATTTTATAAACAGTTCAAGAAATCCCTTCCGTTGATATAGGAATGCGTAGATCAATAGGTTCTTATATCTTCCAAGCTTGAAGTCCCTCCACGTTAGCAACCAAAAAAAATGATTTAAAAACGATGAACAATTTTAAAACAGTTCGATAACAAATCCTTTCCTTACTTGAATCAATAGATTCTTATATTTTCGTACATAGCTTGAAGTCTTCCATGTTATAAAAAGTAAATTCAGGTTTGCGTGTATATAATTCCACCCTTTACAAAAGCTTACCAAACACATTAGATATATTGTTCTGACCCATTTATTTATGTTTACACCCTTATATTCTCCCTGAGTACTAGTTTTATTTAATTGTTATAACTTTGGTATTCTATCAAAAAAGGATTTCATTCACCTTGATATATTGTTTAATTTTACATATTTTTAAATTCTTCTCCTTTGGAATTTAAGCATTTGAATGATATAAATTACAAATAATTAATTCTAATATTTTGGAAAAAAATAATTAGATAACAATTAACACGCAATTTTGAATCATTACCACGCAAACGTGAACTCTATAACGGTTTTAAAAATTATTCCCAAAGGAAATCCAAGCAAAACTGAATGCGACGGATGTTCCATATTTATATATATATATATATAAAATGAATTACTTGGCTTTTATCCTTTAATATGTCCTGAAGTTTTTTTTTTTAGACCCGAATTCTCCGATTTTCATGTCTAAATTAAAAGTGCTTAAGTTTTATTTTAAATTTTTTGTTTGTTTTTCCGTATATTTTTCTTCATATTTAAATAAATATTTAAATTTTTCGTCATTTTTTTTTTTTGTTTCCAGCTCATCAAATGTCTTGGCAGCCAGGCACACGAACTCCAAAAGCCCGTTCTGATAACATCAGATCTCCCCACTGAAATATTATCTATCGGATCGGAAAACCCACCTTAAGTCTGACCTCGTAACTATGGATCATTGTAACAAAATACCATTTGACAAAATGCAATAAGAATTTATTACTTTTAAGGATGGGAAAAACAGTGACAATTCAAACATCCTCTTTGCTTTGTCTTTTGATCTGATGATCAGAAATAAATTGTTTAGTGATTTCAAATAGAATGCATGAAGGTTTTCTAATTTTTAGTGTTAAAAAAATAACTTGTTTTTCATTTTTATCCTTTTCCAAAAAATTACAGGTTTGGTTAAATTGTTAGATATGTCCTATTTCAGTTTCTTCTACCAATCCTTTTTTATTTCATTTATTTTTCAAATTTGGTCACTTATATTATAAATGTGCTAACAAAAATAAATTAATAGGAAAAATACAACAGTTATTGTCCCCTTCCATGAGTAATTTATCTTCATAAGATTTAAATTGATATAGGATGAAAAAATTGCTCTAAAATGATTCTGATTAAAATCATTTTTGATTTTCAAGGAAGACAATTATTTTCCT
The DNA here is from genome assembly GCA_903632075.3 of Acanthosepion pharaonis. NCBI lineage: Eukaryota > Metazoa > Mollusca > Cephalopoda > Sepiida > Sepiidae > Acanthosepion > Acanthosepion pharaonis. The sequence goes on along the minus strand of CAHIKZ030000528.1, from coordinate 9,416 downwards.
TCAAACATTTTAAGCCCTTGATTACTAAATCAAAAAAAAAAAAAAAAAAATGGAAGAAAAATTTTAAAGAAAGGAAGATTGTTTATTGTTACAGTGGTCAGATAATTTGACATCCTTCTATGTATTTGCATAATTAAAATAAAAGCAGGGAACATCTATTAACCTGTATTGACTTGTCCTTTATTGGTAATTTGAAATATCTAAAATGTTTTCTCTACGCAAATTCTGAGTAATTGATTTTTACTTACCAGTGGAAATAATAGGCATATATATATATATTTTTTTTCCATAGTAACTTATATATATATATATATATATATATATTGGACTCATATTCAAACAAACTATCACCAATTGTTTTTTTAGGAACTGATACAACATGCTAGTTTTTATGCTTTGACAGATTGGAGAAATCTTTCAGCATCACCAGAAAACTTTTCATTTGTCAAAATAAAAAAACCCTAAAGAATCTGTTGTCACATTTTCAGCAAACGACTCCGCATATTTTGAATTCAAATTTGTTTTTCTCTTAGAATTTAAAATTACATTAATAAATATGAATCCGGTCTCTGCTGCTATTTATTCATTGTGGCATACATTTATCTATGACTAAATTTATTGGATTCGACTTTTCGAATGTGCAGGAGGCCTATATATATATCCACCAATGAGACCAGCCATAAAAAGAAAAATACCGAGGAACAAAAATCTGAAGTCCTATTTATGTAGTACGGATTGTTCAAACCAAGTCGACATCGGACGTTTCGGTGACCGAATATCTTCATGATTTTTCATTTGAAGAATTAACATTATAACTCCAAAAATTTAACTTCCAGACGATTACATCCACCAATTTTCTCAAACAGATAACTGATGCAGTTATACAGATCTGCGTTCTGTTTAAATATGATCACGTAGAATTCGTGGGGAAGAAAAAAACGAATTCATTTTTTTCCAAAATTTGGGTGATAAAAAGTTGGATTGGTAAATTTTTTGCTCCTTTCTTGGGAAAATAGAATTCTTTTCATTTTTCATTCAAAATACTCAAAATTTTAGGAATACGTTTTCACAGCGTCACCCACGTGACGACAAACGTGACCATGTTTTAAACGGAGCGCTGATATTATAAAACTTTCAGTTATTTGTTTGGATAAGTCTTGTTCTTATGTACACCGTCTTTTTGTCATGTTGTATTGATAATGTTATATTTATGAATATGTCCTGAAGATGGTTTATTAGACCCCGAAACGTCCGACGTTGACATATTAACATTAAAACAGCATAATTGTATATAAGGATTTGTGTTTGTTTTTTTTCCGTATATATTTTTTTTCATACTGTATCTATATCAATATATTTGTTTATATATATATATATATATATATATATATATATATATATAAACAATTAGTGATGGAAAGAATAAAAAGATTGAATATATATAAGTACTGAAAAGTTCTCAGACCAACTAAATAAGGATTCCAAAACAAATTCTGATATTTGATTATTTGGTCAGATCTTGGGGAGTAAGTCAAGCTAAGAAATTTTCAGCACTCTCTCATAACAAAACTACAGAAAATGAGAGTCATCTGTTTACATTTCCAGCAATAAATATTTGAAAATATTTCATCATGGTTTAATAAGCGCAGCATATTAAATACTGCTATGCCAGCCATCAAGTGATGGTTAATGAGTTGATGTAGCCCTGTACCAGAATAGGCTAAATGAGTAAATATTAATATGTAGGACATATGACATTGTGAAAGTTAACGAGCTGGACTATTTTGTAGTATAGTAATCCCTACCCAATGCAATAATGTGATCCTGATTTTTGTGCCCAATGCACTCAAAGAACAATTCATTACAACCTTCTACACATAACAAGCTAGTCTTCCCTGACCATGTGAGAGTCTATTAAGTTTTCTCGCACACAAAATGTTAGCCAGTTTTGTGTCCAGTGCACTCCAAGAACAATTCATTACAAATTTCTACACATAAGCTCGTGTTCCCTGATCATGTGGTAATCTATTGTTCAGTACCAACACAAGGGGTTACCCAATTTTGTGCCCAGTGCACACAAAGATCTATTCATTACAACCCTCTACACATAACTAGTCTTCCCTGACAATGTGACAATCTATCAAGTTCTCTCACACACAAGGGATTACCCAATTTTGTGCTCAGTGCACTCAGATTACAATTCATTACAACCTTCTACACATTACAAGCTATTCTTCTATGAGCATGTAATAATCTACTGTTCACACACCACAGAAGGGGTTACCCAATTTTGCATGATGACTCAAAGAACAATTCATTACAACCTTCTACACATTTATAACTAGTCTTTCCTGACCATTTGATAGTGTATTTCCTCTCATCCATCAAGAATTAGTCACTTTTATGCCCAGTCCACTCAGAAAAAAAAATATCAATTTAACCTTCTGTACATATATACAAAAAAAAAAATTGGCTTCCTTTGCTGGCATCATGAATTCACTCTTTTACAAGGATTTCCCAGTTTTGTTCCTAGTTTATTTAGAGAACAGCTTTTATACTTGGTGCGATGGGTAAATTGTTGCCATTTTATATTTTTAATATAGTATAGTAGGGTCAGTTAGGCACCATCTGTGAGAAAATGACACAGTTCACTCCACCAGAAATTTGGAAGTGGCGTGCTGTACTGCTTGGCCTTTGTACTGGAAGCTCCAGTATAAACATTTCAGTGTGTTTGGGTGTCAATCTGAGGACAGGGCAGAGAATCCTCTGTCCCCCTAAAATGTACTGAGAGTTATGGAAGCCAAATATCCAGTCAACATCATGTTTGGAGTGATCACTAGTGATGGGGATGTTATGCCTTCGTTCATCTTCCCCCACAGGACCTTAGACTCAGAGGCCCACATCAAGTGCCTAGAGGAGCTGCCCTGGGTCGATAGGGGTGGCTGACTCTGACAATAGGACTCTGCAGCATGCCACACAAGCAGGAGAACCCAGTCATGGCTGTCAGACAATTTCTGTGACCCTTTACAACACCTTTGATTATTACATGTGGAATGCAGTTGAGTGAGAGTCTAATAAAACTCCTTGTAAAACCCCAAAGATGACCTGAAAGCAAGGATTATGACCAACATTGACCAACTTAAACAAGAAGACAGCCCAATAGAGTAGCAAATGATTCCAAAGTTGTCTGGAGGCTGTAATTGAAGCCAATGGTGATTTTGTTGAATGAATTTACTTTTTAGTATTTCAAAGTATTTTTGTGTAATTTTGGTAAATATATTTGTTAAAATGAGAAATCCATGTTATTTTCATTTTTGCATAATTTAGATGATAATTGTACCCTGTACATATATAACAGGCTAGCCTTGCCTGACCATTAGTTAGTTCAACAACATGGCAAAACAAATGACATGATGCAAAGGGTTACTGAGTATAAGACAATATGAGAAAAAAAAAACTACTAAAGAAAGAGATACATTATTAAAATTAACAAGTCACTTATGTACAACCTTTGGTTCTTTTACTCACTAGTTGTTATATCCATGTAGAAAGGTGTAATGAATTAATCATCAAGTGGCTGAACTATCAAATGGTAATTGTTCTAATGAACAAGGGTATAGCCTTGCCTGACCATTTGATAGTTCAGCCAATTGGTGATTAATTCATTACACCTTTCTACATGAAATGCAATGCCAATTGTCATCTTCTGTCCTCTTTTAAGTTGTTATTTTATTGGCTTCTCTTTCTTTTACTCTCAGTAACCCTTTGCATCCTAGTGGCTTTATTGTCTTGCTTGGGGTGACATTTTATATATATATATATATATGAAGAAAAATTTGGAAAAAACAAACAAAAATCCTTAAATGCAATTATGTTGTTTAAAATGAATGAAATGTCGACATCTGACATTTCGGTTTAATAAACCTTTTTCAAGACAATATTCATTAAAATACAATTCAGTTCAATTTGACAAAGACGATGGACATAAACAACAAGTCTTATCCAAAACAGATAACTGAAAATATATATATATAAATATATATATATATATATATATATATATATATGTGTGTGTGTGTGAGTGCTGAAAAGTTTTTTGTGCAATTAGGAAGGGAATCCCAAATCAGTTGTTAGATTTTTTTAAGTAGGTATAACCAAGCCCTTTTCAACAACCTCTCATGACAAAACTGCAGAATATCATTGACAACTGAATTGAGACCAAGTTCACATTTTAATTAAAGGCCATTTTGAGGAATAATAACTTTATCTCTGCACAACAAAGCTGTCAAACATCATATGTTTTTTCACTTAGAGCACAGTTCATTACAACCTTCTACACTTATATAACAAGCAAGTCTTGCTTGATAATTTGAGAGTTCACTCTTCACAAAGCATTCCTGATATTTATTATTTGGCCAGATTTCAGGAAGAAGTTGTAACTGAGAACTTTTCAGTACCCATCACATGACAAAATTATTGAATATTTATGAAGTTTGTAATTGTCATTACTAAGTCCCCATTAAAGGCAATTTTGAGCAATAATAATTTGTAAGTATTTTAAAGTTACATATGAGAGCAATATTACTGTGTTTAAATAAGTTCTCAATGCCACAGAGGCTTTATTACAAAGATATTGACAATAAGAGTTAATCTCAAGGTATTATAATATTATTTATTATATTCAGACAAGAAGGAAGTCACATTATTAAATTTTGGTGAATTTAGAGTGTTAAAGTTAAAGAAAGATAGAAAATTGCAGTGTTTCCCACAGCCAGTGAAAACTTAACCATAAAAGGTGACAAAAGAAAACTGCAAGTTGCAGACAAAATGTTTTTGTAACCTTGTGGCATATTATGAATATTTTTGTCTTCATGATAACAAGAATAAAAGAATTGATACATTAAATGTCAAGTTTTAATGTTGATTTATTTCTGGGTTGACAATTAGTCAAAATGTTTAGTTGTTGGCATAAGAAATAAAGTAAATAAAGAATTGAAGCTGTTCGAGAGGAGAGAATTATTGAATTTAAAAAAGAAGGAAAGATTTATGGGTGAGGGAAGGAAGATGAAAAAGAAGGAATTTCTTAAAGAGAAGAGAATTATGGCCAAAGGAAGGAAGATGAAAAGAGTGGAATTTAAAAAAGGAGGAAAGATTAATGGGTGAGGGAAGGAAGATGAAAAAGAAGGAATTTCTTAAAGAGAAGAGAATTATGGCCAAAGGAAGGAAGATGAAAAGAGTGGAATTTAAAAAAGGAGGAAAGATTAATGGGTGAGGGAAGGAAGATGAAAAAGAAGGAATTTCTTAAAGAGAAGAGAATTATGGCCAAAGGAAGGAAGATGAAAAGAGTGGAATTTAAAAAAGGAGGAAAGATTTATGGGTGAGGGAAGGAAGATGAAAAGAAGGAATTTCTTAAAGAAGAAGAGAATTAAAAAGGCCAAAGGAAGGAAGATGAAAAGAGTGGAATTTAAAAAAGAGAGGAAAGATTAATGGGAAAGAGGGAAGGAAGATGAAAAAGAAGGAATTTCTTAAAGAGAAGAGAATTATGGCCAAAGGAAGGAAGATGAAAAGAGTGGAATTTAAAAAAGGAGGAAAGATTAATGGGTGAGGGAAGGAAGATGAAAAAGAAGGAATTTCTTAAAGAGAAGAGAATTATGGCCAAAGGAAGGAAGATGAAAAGAGTGGAATTTAAAAAAGGAGGAAAGATTAATGGGTGAGGAAGGAAGATGAAAAGAAGGAATTTCTTAAAGAGAAGAGAATTATGGCCAAAGGAAGGAAGATGAAAAGAGTGGAATTTAAAAAAGGAGGAAAGATTTATGGGTGAGGGAAGGAAGATGAAAAAGAAGGAATTTCTTAAAGAGAAGAGAATTATGGCCAAAGGAAGGAAGATGAAAAGAGTGGAATTTAAAAAAAGGAGGAAAAAGATTAATGGGTGAGGGAAGGAAGATGAAAAGAAGGAATTTCTTAAAGAGAAGAGAATTATGGCCAAAGGAAGGAAGATGAAAAGGTGGAATTTAAAAAAGAGGAAAGATTAATGGGTGAGGGAAGGAAGATGAAAAGAAGGAATTTCTTAAAGAGAAGAGAATTATGGCCAAAGGAAGGAAGATGAAAAGAGGAATTTAAAAAAGGAGGAAAGATTAATGGGTGAGGGGAAGATGAAAAAGAAGGAATTTCTTAAAGAGAAGAGAATTTGGCCAAAGGAAGGAAGATGAAAAAGAGGGAATTTAAAAGGAGGAAAGGAAGGAAGAAGATGAAAAGAAGGAATTTCTTAAAAGGAAGGAAAGAGAATTATGGGTGAGGAAGGAAGATGAAAAGAGAAGGAAGGAAAGATTTTTAAAGAGAAGAAAGAATTATGAAGAGAAAGAATTATGAAAAGGAAGGAAGATGAAAAGAGTGGAATTTAAAAAGGAGGAAAGATTTTTATCATACTATTACACTTTCCTCAGATATATATCGATCTGGGTAATCTAGAGGTTATTGATTTCATTTCTACGCGGTAGATTCTTCTGTTCCACTGCTAAGAGGTCCTCATAGCCTAACATATACGGTGATTCTTTCAGACGTCTAACTCTCCAGTTTTCTTCCATGTCCAATGTCAATTTTTCTTTATTCTACAAGAGATGATGACTACATACATGATCATCATGCCCGATTTCCTTTCCTTAATGCTCACTGTGGCTTTTCGTTGCTTACCGCTTTTTGACCCTTATATTCTGCCACAATTGCAAGGATCGACTACACGCAGTTCTTGGTCATATTATTCCCTGTGTTAGAAAGGTTTACACGGTGATATTTCTCTGTAGAGTGGAACTGCTTTCAGAATATTTTCTTGATAATATGTAGGCCAAAGGATCTTCTGAATCTTTTCCGATAAACTCTTGATGTAAGGTAATCACACCGTGACAATATTCTGGTCATCATCCTTGTCCAATTCTTTCCTACCTTTTAGACGCTGACATCTCGTTTGCCGGTTAGTTGTTATTGCGAAGGGTATGTCCTAATGGATTCATTTCAAATTCCTTGTCGATTACAGAGATCAATATAAACCTGATGAAGACCAGAGGGCACAACAACCCGAAACGTTGTCATTATACAACAATGATGATGACAATTGTCTAACTATAAACAATGCAAATATTGATATTTCATCATCCAGAAATTAAAACAATTATATTCCATTAATTGTTCTTTGAATAGTGCTCAAGCATTTACTAGTCATATTTCCATCTGGTCTAAATATATTCCTACTACCGGCCCAGAATTGAACCGCAATTACTTTCATCCGAATCCCTAACCATAGTTTCTAGCCTACTGTGTTTCTAACACGCGCAACTTATCGGTCGCCGTGTCTTCTGGGTTTTCTCAGGTGTCATCGATCCGGTAAACCACTAAGGAGAATCAAGCGAACTCTTTGTTTAACGTACGAAAGTAAATATTTCTACATCTCAGGATATTATCTTGACTAATTATATAACAGGAAATAGCATTAGTTCGTTTCACGACATGTGGGATATGACGTATGTAAACATTCGTTCAACATTTACGTCAGGTGAGATGTTAATCTTGGTTAACGTCTTATTTCACTTGTGATATAACAGGGGTGTAAACACTAGTTCAGAATTTTACTTCATGTGGATAATAACAAGTTGTTTAAACCTGATCCAACTTCTACGTCATGAGAACATAATAAGGACCAATATTTTACCTCATGTTGATTTATAACAGGAAGGTAACCGTGGTTCAAAAGTTTTTTGGTAAGCCTGGTTCAATGTTTTACTTGTGGGTTATAACATTGTGGCAACTCTCTTCAACTTTTACGTCACGTGGTATACAACAAGGCGGCAACCCTAGTTTAACGTTTTACGCCATGTGGTTTTATAACAAGGTGATAATCCTGGTTCCAACCTTTTTACTTCATATGGGTTATAATAGGGTGTTAGCCGTTGTTCAATATTTTAGTTAATACGGCTTTATAACAGGGTTGTAACCCTGGTTCAACCTTTTGCTGGATAGGAATATAACTCTGTGGTAAGCCTGGTTCAATGTTTATTGCATTGGAACGCCTAATGATTATTTGAACCCTACACACAAGCCGCTAGTGCCCCATGACGAGGCGCAGGTGGCAACGCCAGAGACCACCAGGGTCCCTAGCCTCAGCCAGTGGTAACATTGCCAAGACGAACACGTTGGCGGCCCGGCAGGCCACCAGCTGTAAACGCTAGTGAAATGCCACCCAGTGGCAGATTGGTGCCTGCGTGTAAGGAAGCAGGAAATAATGAAGAACCGATGAGAGAAAAACCTACAAGGAAACTAATTAAACGTCGGAAGAATAAGTAAAGAACGAATTAAAAATATTAATTAAAATTCATAAAATAAGCTTGATGTGTACATTAAGATACTTGAATCTGAAAAAAAACCATAGAATTATTTAACATTTTAGGCGGCTAGATCTTCCACAACACACTGAAAATGAGAGAGAAGATTACATGATAATCGGTGTCTGTTATAAACAACTTCCTTTTTGCTTTTATTGCCTCTACGGCCAACGAATTCACAGACACATACCAACATAAAGTGCCAAAGATCAGGGTCTCCCAATATATTTCTAATTACTGCTAGAACCATTTCTGCCGAATGATCGTCAACCAGGCAAATAAAAATATTAATTGTTTTACTTCTTTTTAAACTCTTCGGTGTTTTTAATTAACGATCAGAGTTAATTTTTGTACTGTAAATTGGTTTAAGCAGAGACAAATAAATGAGATGACTTCAATGATACTGAAAACCACAGCATCACAATCATTGTTGAGTTATATAATTGAATTTATTGGGGCACCGGAGTAACGATCGAACTCCGTACTAATGATTAGATTTAGCTTTTAACCATTATTTCCAGGCATGACCTCGTAAACATTCATTTCTATACCTTTCACAAAATGATAATCAATCAACAAAATGGACTTATTTTCAAGTAAAAAATTAATCAAATCAAATAGAATTAATCAACTTCAAAATGGACCGGTCAACGATAAAATGGTTAATCAACTTCAAATTGGATCAATCAACTTCAAATGGATTAATCAACTTCAAATTGAAGAAAATGCAAAAACTCAAAACAATCAACTTCAAAATGAGAATAAACAACCAAATTGGAATAAACAATAACTGAAGTGAGATATTTTTTTGGTAAATTGAAATATTGGATGTATTATTAATAATGGATTAATTCATCATAAAATTAAAAGGTTCTTTCAAAAAAGAAAGGTACGAAAGAATGGACCAGGGGTGCCTTGAAAACAAATGAAATTTTTGAAAGGGGGGTTTTCTTATTTGAAACCTTTATATTTTAATTGAAGGTTTTTGGAGGGGAATTTAAAGGCAAACCCACTTTTTTTTCGGGGTTTTCCCCTTTGTAGAAA